>JAHBCN010021179.1:0-14412 GCA_019359885.1 Listronotus oregonensis | reverse complement strand
TTTGGGGCCGGGTGTTTCTTGGCTATTACCTAGGATGACAAAAATTGCCATCAAAATGCACGTAAACCTTAAAACGAAAAATCTATGCTTTAAATTAGCAGCCAATTTTTTATTTTATGGATCTAAAAAGTGACAAATGGGACTAAAAAAGTAACAAATAAACCCGGCAATAGTTATTTATGCAACCAGTTAGGAGAACTTTTATTTTGTGTAACAATCGCGATTTCTGCGGGGCTAAGCGTAGCGAGAGCCCGCAAAGAAGCGCAAAGTACACAAAATGCACTTTTTCTAAGGAGTTTCATACACGATTTTTTTTTTAATTTTGAAGAAAACTGTTATTGTTACAAAAAAATTCAATATAATAGTTTTTCAAACCCTGTATTTTTTTTATCTTGGGACAGTCCACGAAGGCTGATGCCTAAGTACTAACGTACCGTGGGTGTCTGAGGAAGTTTGTTCACACGGGACTTAAATATTTGGAGATTGGGAGGAAAGAAAAAAACTTCTGCGGGCAGCAGGTTTCATAGTCTTGACACTCCTCACCAACTCAACTGTAAAAGAATGCATAAAAGTTCAACTACATGTTGCTCTGTTGGGAGCTGCCAGAAAAAAAATTATACTGGCTAACTCCTCTGAACAGAAGCCGTAAAAAACCTATAGAAGAGCGACAGATCCCCTACAGCTCGACGGTGGACAAAAAGATGGAGTCCAGAATGCTAAGTGTTGTAGGGGACGCCATTCCCCAGACATGAAAACAATATTCTAAAGAGGGTCTAATTTGGGATACATACAGAGTATACAGATTGAAGAAGAGAAATACTTTCTGGCTCGAAAGAGAAATCCAAGCTTTTTCGAAGCTGCCCAGGCTATGGATGTAATGTAATTGTGCCAGTTAAGGCCATGCTCAAAAGTAACGCCGACAAGATTAAACGACTCTTTGTTCTGCAGAACTTGGCGGCTCATATGTAAGGGATGAGCATTGGCAGAAATTTTTCGCGACAGCGAACATAACTATCTTTTCGAGGTATTAAACTGAACAAGATTTTTTGGCGCTCCAATCCAAGATAAGTTTAAGGTCTTGTGAAAGAGATATCTGCATTGACCTGCGCTTGTTTTCCAACTCAGAATTACATGAAGAAATTGAATACTAGAGTGGAGGGTACTATCGTCAGCAAAACTATGAATGGGATTGATTGTGGAAGCGAGAGGATCGTAAATGTGTAGAAGAAACAGCGTGGGTGCCAGCACTGAGCCCTGGGGTACCCCAGCATTAATTTGGTAGAAGCTGGAAGAATGACCATCTACAGTAACTGATATACGCCGATTAGAAAGGAAACTAGAGAGCCAATAGCAAAGCTTAGGTCGACGACCGTAAGAAGAAAATTTGTTAAGAAGCCCGTCATGCCAGACCTGATCGAAAGCTTTGGATATGTCCACGGAAAAGGTGTTGAAGAGAAAAAACTTTTTTATTTTTTATTTTATCCAGAAAAACTATTTGATAAAAATTTTATGCTACTTCTAAGAAAAGATTAAGATAGAAACATTTAACATATTTATTTTCGGGGTGTTCAGAAAATTGAAAAAACTTAAAATGGTACAAAAGTAAAGTGATTTATTTGATAAGATATGGAAATAATTACTAATTAAAATTGTATTTAAAAGGTAGTCTTATACAATTTTTAAAAATCCGCCATTTATTTATTTGTGATTAAATTTATTTAATATCAATTTATAATCAAATTTTGCTGTTAAGTAAGCATTTAAACCTGACGATACTGCGGCTAATGAATTATAAAGCCAAGTGTCAATAAAGCTTGTCACTATCAACGCCTACTAGTACAAAAATTTTAAATTAGTTAATTGATAATGATATTTTAATTACAAATAAATAAAAGTGGGCCGATTTTTTAAAAATTGGTATTAGAGACTACCTTATTCGTTTGAACAACTTATTCTAGTAACTTATTTCCATATTTTTGCAAATAAATGCACTTTACTCTTGTATCATTTAAAGTTTTTTCAATTTTCTAAACACCGCGTATAAAATATGTTAAATGTTTTATCCCAACTTACTCTAGAAGTAGCAAATTTTTTATCTAAGTAACTTTTTTTTAATAAAATTAAAAATAAAAAAGTTTTACTACACTTTTCCGTGGACACACCAGTACGTCCACGGAAAAGGTGTTGAATAGTAAAAAACTTCTTTATTTTTAATTTTATCAAAAAAACTACTCTTAAAAAAATTTGCTACTTTTTAAAGTAAGATTGGGATAAAAACATTTAACAAATTTTATACGCGGTACTCAGAAAATTGAAAAAACTTTAAATGGTTCAAGAGTAAAGTGCATTTATTTAAGAAGATATGGAAATAAGATACTAGGAAAAGTTGTTCAAAAGTAAAAGATAGTTTCTTATATCAATTTTCAAAAAAATTGGCCTACTTTTATAAAAAACTTGTGATAAAAATTATTTTAATATTAATTAACTAATTCCAAATTAACAACTCATTATTGTACTAGTAGGCGTTGATAGTGACAAGCTTTATTGACACTTTGCTTTCATAATTCATTAGCCGCAGTAACGTCAGCTTTAAATGCTTACTTAACAGCAAAAAATTTGATTATAAATTGATATTGAAATAAATTTAATCACAAATAAATAAAAGTAGGCCGATTTTTTCAAAAATTGGTATAAGAGACTACCTTTTAATTTTGAACAACTTTTCCTAGTAACTTATTTTCATATCTTATCAAATAAATGCACTTTACTCTTGTACCATTTTAAGTTTTTTCAATTTTCTGAACACCCCGTATAAAATATGTTAAATATTTCTATCCCAATCTTACTTTTAGAAGTAGCAACATTTTTTATCAAGAGTAGCTTTTTTCGATAAAATCAAAAATAAAAAAGTTTTTTCTCTTCAACACCTTTTCCGTGGACATACTGTATAATTCACCAAGAAACTCAAGGGACTTGTTCCAGTTGTGTGAGACAAAGAAAATAAGATCAGCTGTGGATCTTCTGTGACGGAATTTATATTGTCTATCATGTAGGATCTTGTATTTTTTCAGATACTTTAAGATTTGAGAATTAATGAACTTTTCCATTACTTTGCAAACAACAGAACGAAGAGATATAGGTTTATAGTTTAAAGGGAGAGTTTTGGATCCTGTTTTGGGGACAGGTTGCACACGTGCTGCTTTCCAACTCTTCGGGAAAATGCCCATGTCGTAAGAGATTCGAACGAGGCAAGTTAGGATGGGTGCAAGCTCGGGAGCACTGGTATGCCATCCAGCCCAGACGATTTTTTAGTATTAAGAGAAGTATTTAGTTTAGTTGCTAAGCGTTGTTTAATAGCGGCGTCTCTAGTGACATAGTTAGTGTCAGAAAGATTTACATTTCATTAGCCAAAAAATGTCAGAATTTAGTTTAAATGTCCCTAGTGATGTGGAGAAAGCTGCTTAAATTGCAATGGAAAAAATGGAAATCAAACCACGATTTAGCTTATCAAAAATTCAATAATTTGCTTGAGATTTTTTTTTATAATTTTTTTGTGCAACTGTTGATGGAATGGACTTTTCGTAACTAGTTTTGAAAAGTAAAATTTTTACTACGTTGATCAGCTTAGAAAAATGTCACTTTTTATGGAAAATAGCTACTTGTTTATTGGTAACTTTGCCGCTCAACGAGCGACAAAGTAAGAAAACGCTCGTTCATCGGAAAAGTGCAACTATGCCCTTTCTTTTGAAGCGCAAAGATGATACTTTTTGCTTGGTTATAGAAAAAAGTATTTTTCGGTCCTGGATAACCATTTTTCGGTCTAACCCGGAAAAAAGTTACTTTCTGGCCAAAAATTTAAAGAAAATGGGTATTTTCCGATCCGTCGCAAAAAAAATATTCAATACAGACAGATCAGTAAAAAACTTGCCAAGTCAAAAATTAGTAAAACAAAATTGTGGACATAACTTGGTCTAATTTTAGGGGGCAAGATTTTTATAATAGGAACTTGGTCCTTATATTACATCAGTGTTTTTGGTGGGTTAAATATATACAAACCAAATAAAATTAAAATCTTACTGCTTTAAAAAATATTTTCCGGTAGAGAAAACTCCCAACAATCGGAAACTCGTCCTTTTCCACATCACACAATACAACTCACACAACAAGTCCTTCAGATATTTCCATTGACCTTTTAAAAAGATTAATGGTAAAATGCTGTTATAAGTTTCGCATAATATTTGTTGGATTACTGACAAGCCGCTTTTTTCTCTAAGATTAATTAAGCGAGAATATCGGGTTACGCAGGGCGAGTTATGAATACATTTCTGGTCATAATTGGGGTTGTGAATTTATTTATACAAAAATCGATAATATTGTTTGCGGAAAGGGAAAAATCGAGATTTTTTTAAATAAAGTTATTTGCTTTACAAGTGCGAAAAGTGATACTTTTCGGCGAACAAGAATTTATCTCTCTTTTTCTCTCACCCTCTATAAAGGGTGTTTCTTCTATATTGCAAAAAAATTTACAGACTGACTTCCTTAATAAAAATCCAAAAAAGTACCTATAAACATATATCTTATACTTCTTATCTCCTAAATTATAGGACGGTAAATTAAAAAAATAATAAAAGTTATTTTATTTTATACTAGCATTTTGCCTGCGGCTTCTCCCGCGTGAACTACGCGATTTTGTCTGTTTTTTTCCCGTTCTCGCGAAAAAAATTCATACATTTGATACGTGCATCAACGGAGTCTGCCCTCAGGTAACTGGCCCTTTTTACACTCCGTTACGTCAATTCGAATCACGCTCTCCGCGCTCCGTATTTCGTCACACACTTTGCGGCGTAGCGCGCGTCTTGCGATTGAACATTATTATTTTGTCGTATTTTATTTGTTTTTATTTTCTATAATATAAATGGCATTTGTGAATGAGTTAGTACTTATTTCTCATAAAACTTTAATCTTTTAGGATATAAAGTTTCAAAAATACTACCATTTTCTAGTGTTCTGGGTAATTAAAAGCCTAATCAAAAATATCCATCTACTTTAAAAATGATGATTTTTCTATACAAATTTTATCTCTCTATTTTACCCCTCACCCCAAAGAGATGTAATTCAAAAAAATTTATAACAGATAATTTTTAATCGTAATCAATAGCGCACATACCAATTTTTATACTTCTAAATCCAGAAATGACGAAATTCAGAAGCCTTATTACCAACTCCCATATTAACAACTTTAAATGTAACGATTTTTTGATAAAACTTTTATCCCCATTTTAAACTACCAAGGGATGTTATCCAAAAATTTTAAAACAGATAATTTTTAATCGTAATTAATAACCTACATAACAATTTTCAGGGCTCATGATGTCGAAGATGTGGAGATTGACGACAACTTCATTTTTGCGTAGAGCGCGAGAGTGCGCTTACACTAGGCGTTATGGTATGGGGTGCCATAGCAATTGGAAGCAGATCACCTTTGGTTTTTGTAGACAGGAACATGAACGCCCGATTTTACATTAATAACGTGTTACAGCCTGTTGCGCTGCCGTACCTTCAACAACTGCAAAATCTAATTTATCAGCAGGACAATGCTAGACCACACACAGCTGCAGTTACAAGATACTTCATCCGATAAGCTTCTTGTTTTTCTTCTTCTTCTTCTCTGGGAGCCGTCTTGATTCACTACCGGAGGCAGCGCAGCCTCTTGGGCTTTTTGTGCCTAATCTCCCATTTTCTTTTATAACAAACCTCCATTAGTCTTGTTCCTTCTACAAGTCTGTATAACCCCGAGACTGGTTGGTTGATATATTCCTGTGAGCTTATTTTCGGTTGCCCCAAATAATGCCTGTTTTTTTGTGATCAATGCTTCACATTCGCACAGGATTAGGTGTTTTTTCCCCCCTCGCACATTCTGCAACTTGGGTCCCCATTGTATGAGCCTATCTTGTGTAGGTGTCCTCTTAGGTTATCATGCCCTGTAAGTAACCCTACTGTTATGCAAAGTCTTTTCCTACTTTGTCTGAGTAGTTCTTCTTCGTTTTTTGGATGGGCCCCTTATGAAGCTTTTTCCATATCTAATTCTACTGTGGTTTTCCCAGTATTCCCTGGTTTGCCCTCGTGTGGTTTTGGTCACTTCATGGGCAGGTTCTGGTCCAAAGTATGGTGTGGATAATTCCTGTCTTGCAAGATCATCAGCTTTTTCGTTGCCTCCTAATCCCAAGTGTCCTGGTACCCACAAGAGAGTTACTCTGTTGCATTTTCCTAAGACTTCCAGTTTTTTTTGGCATTCCCATGTCAGGTTGTCCTAGGAGACCCTACCACAGGCAGATATTTATCATCTAATTCGCAGCATGCCACGAAGAGTTACAGAATGTCAAAACGTACATGATGGCGCACTCACTACTGATTTCTTGTGAGTTTGGTTGGAATTTTTCTTTGTTGACAATATCATCAATTGTTATTCTTATTTGCCTCAATTATTTTCCAAAATGTTAATAAAATATACTTACATATACTGGGTGTTGCAATTTCTATGTCTATGTGTTCAATATATTATTTTTGTAAAAGTAATCAACTTAAGAACTGATAAGTTTACTGTAATGTAGATACTTAATTTTATATAAAGGGTGCAAAATTTAAATCTTATAAAACTTTCCTTGAATTTTATGCATTATCCGGCCATGACAAAAATTAAAAAAATTGCCCACCAAATTTACTAAAAATCGTGGTAAATTTACCTAAAAAGTATAAACCTGAGAAATATGGCAACGTTAGGATCACGCGTCTACCTTGTATCGTCGCAAGCCATTTTGGTCCGAAGTTAGATTTAAAGGGTAAATACCGTAATTTACCACAACTTTAAACCCATTGGCGGACCAGATATACGCAATCCTGATTTAAAGATCGGTTTCAACGTCTATGAGTCCCTTTAGACTTCTTTTTAAAAATTGAAATGTGTGTCACGAGACATCGACTTTCCTCCTTTCTTAAAATAGCAAATAATGAAAAATTTATCTTGTTGAGGTCATATTTACGACTACATAGAAGTAAAGAAATTTGCATAATAGATTTTTTTATGTACGGGGCATTTGGTGATGTCTAAAAGGCACCCAGATATGAAATGATGGTCATTTTACTCTCTTATCGGCTTTATATTAAATTTGTATGTCCATTCACGGCTGACCAATTACAAATTAGTGCTGACCAATTATCTAACTACTAAATAAATCCACTAATCCAATATTAAATAATGACCAAATTACGCTTTTGTCGGCTTTATATTTAATTTTTATCCCCATTCAGAGATGACCATTTACAAATTAGGGCTGAACAATTATCCTAGTGAAAAATCCCTTTGATACAGTCGTCAAATGAATCCATCAACGCACTAAGATATAAAATTATGGTCATCTTACTGTCTTATCGGCTTTATATTAAATTTGTACGCTCATCTAGGGCTGACCAATTACAAATTAATGCTGACCAATTATCTTGGTAAAAAACCCAAGATACAGTCACTAAATGAATTCATTAATGCACTCCAATATAAAATAATGATCATATTACGCTTTTGTCGGGTTTATATTTAACTTTTATGTCCAGGGCTGACCAATTACAGATTAGGGCTAACCAATTATCCTAGCGAAAAATCTCTTCGATATAGTCACCAAATAAATCCATCAACTCACTCAGATATGGAATTATGGTCATTTTACTGTCTTATCGACTTTATATTTAATTTGTATGTCCATTTGGGGCTGACCAATTACAAATTAGTGATGACCAATCTTAGGAAAAATCCCTTTGATACAGTCACCTAATGATATACCCTAACAGAAAAGGTGTTTAAAATTGAATTATCTATCGATATATTACATATTTACGCCAAAAAAAAAATTGAGAAACATAATTAAAAAAAAATGCTTTTTTTTGTTTTTCAAATTGTGACCTTTAACTTTTTTTCACATGAATTTAGGTTACTTACACTATTCTTCCTTTTTTTTGCACAGGATCCTTGATTTCTACACTAAGTTGCCACACAATATTTCACAAACACTTTTTAAAAACTTGTTTTTATATTTATTTTACACCTTTTTCCATTTAATTGCAAACCTCCATTTTCACACGCTGCAACGTGGCCTCAACCATGTATACACTAGGGATTTTATAAGCGAATATGGCTGCTGCCTTTGAACTTAAAAGTTCGCAATTTAATGGAAAAAAGGTGTAAAATACATAAAAATACAAGTTTTTCAGAGGTGTTTATAAAATATTGTATGCCACTCTAGTGTAAAAATCAAGAATTGTGTACAAAAGAAAGGGGGAACATAGTGAAAATGAAGTTAGTTTGATTTTCAACTTTGATGATGAATATCTCGAAAACGAAACGTTGATGAAAAATATTTTTTTAGATTCGTAATCAGCGCCCCAAAAAATCCCCGTTTACCAAAATTTGGTCAAAATCGGAGAGGCGGCAACTTTCGAGACAATTATCGGGGCCTTTATGAGCTTGGGGGCTCCGGTGCACTGCACCGTCTAGCCCTCCGATAGCTACGCCACTGCCACCTCCTTTGACGTATGTTGACTTGCATTAGAAGGACAATCAAGATGACAATGTTCACAACAATTTTATGTAATAAGGACCTATAAAGTGTCACTGTGGAAAGTAACTTAACCTAAAATAAAGTGAAAATGTCAACTTTGACAAACTATTTTAGACAAAGCGGATTTCGTTACAATGGCTCTTTTTGTAAAAACGATATTCCGACTTCGTTCTTTAAAAGTCAACACAGTCTTACCAGCCCGTTCAAATTACGACGACACCAGAAAAAACCTTAAAATTGGAAAGCACACTAAGGTAAAAAAGATCGCAAGATTCAACATAATTCTTTAAATGTAAAAATTGTTTGTCGTTCTCCTTTAATGAGCTTATATCAAAGTTTGTTTAAAGCTCTATTTTATATTGTTTAATCATTTTATTTCATTTTTTTTTGTTACTTTTAGCTTATAACTCAGGGATTTACTGGAAAACAAGGTACTTTCCACAGCAAACAAACTATCGAGTACGGAACAACGTTCGTCGGAGGAGTATCCCCTGGCAAAGGGGGAAAGCAGCACTTGGACAAACCGGTCTTTAATTCGGTGAAAGAGGCAAAAGCAGCAACTGGTGCTACCGCTACTGTCATATTTGTTCCACCTCCAGGTTAGTAAAGAGTTATTCATTTTTAACGATTAATATTTGGCAACAGCGCATGAGTAAGACTATCTGCAAAGATTTAAATTAAAAACAATGCTTGCCGAATCTTCGAATGCAAAAATTAATTTTTAAAACCATCGTAGGAGCCGCAAAAGCTATACATGAAGCAATTGATGCCGAAATGGAGCTAATCGTCGCTATCACAGAAGGTATTCCTCAACACGAGATGGTGAGGGTCAAATATAGACTTGTCAGACAGGACAAATCCAGACTGGTCGGTCCTAACTGCCCGGGAATAATCCATCCTGAAGCCTGTAAAATTGGAATTATGCCTGGATTTATACATAAAAAAGGAAAAGTGGGGATCGTTTCTAGGTTAGTTAAAGTTACATTTTTTTACAATGATTTTTTTACGGTGTAAGGTGATCTGTGATCAACTTGTTAAAGCAAAACTATTTAAAAACAATTTTCTGTAAATGTACGGGGGCAAGGTGAAAAGTTCTCGGCCTGACAATGAAAGACTGTGATTTACAGTTAAAAAAATATTTTATTTTTCGACTTTAACACACGTTTTCCACTAGCAGTATTCCTGCCCTGAAGTGAAAGTCTGAAACTTCTTCATTGGACGCGAAGCGCTTTGCAGAAACATATTTCTTTAGGTGGGGAAAGAGATGAAGGTCTGAGGGTGCCAAATCAGGAGAAAAGGCGGATGGCCGACAAATTCTACCTCAAATCCTGCAGTTTTCTCATTGCCAAAACACTTGTAAGCAGGTGCTCTTCTTCAAGCAAAACCTCTTCTCGAGTTTTGTCAAGAAGGTTAGAGTAATATTCGCCTTTACTTGTTCCGTCTCTTTCACTGCTGTTTGGTTTCTGGCGTGTGGTGGTGGACCCATGTTTTATCCATGGCTGGACAAACTCGCTTGGATCCCTTTTATATCGGTCCAAACATTGCTGCGAATGTCGTTTGCGCATTTGCTGAATGCGGATGAAAAGCAGAATTCCACCTTGCGCAGAGCTTTCGCATCCCTCATTCTTTGTGCAAGATGTTTCGCTCCCTTTCTTCCGATATGCCTACGGCCTCAGCTATTTCACACATCTTATTTGCCTATCGTCCAACACGATATTCTGTACCTTTTCGATAGTTTTGGGTGTGGTTGCAGTGTTTGGCCGTCCTTCACGTGGATCATCTTCGAGCAACGTGCGACCACTTTTTAATGGTTGAAATTGAAGATGTAGAGATCCCGTAAACTTGTGTCTACTTTGGATGAATTTCTTAGGTGTTAATTCATCCAAAATAAAGAATTTTATAACCGCACGATATTTAAGTTTATCCATTTTATTTATTTATTTATTTATTTATTTATTTATTTACAAACTTAACAGGTAACCATATACCCTATTATAAAGTAGGTTAAGATTCATTTATAATAATAGTACTATAATTATTATAATTGAGGGAGAACACCAGCCTCACTGGCATACATTAAAAAACACCCATTAAAATAAATACTGAAAAATTTCCACTCAAAATAACGAAAACAAAAACAAAAGAGTAGCATGCGAGTGAGGGTGATGCCCCTCCATTAATCATTCAGTCTTGCTATACATATAATTACAGTTCTAAAATTATCACAGACACTTTTACAATATAACCTCCCTAAGATGTCTCTTTAATGCATTATGTCTAACAGAAAAAATATCACAATTTAACTGAACATTATTATAAGTCCTGCACATATTTTGAAAGGCGAGTTAAAAAACTATTGTGTGTAGCACTAACATAAAAGGTCAATGTATTCCGAGTGTTATGGGAAGGACATTTATTTTTATCAAAGACAAGAAATCAGCATCATCTATTAAATTATGCAAAATTTTATATAAATATACCACACTAGCAATCTTAAGTCTCTTTTCCAGCGTTTCTAACCCGAAACGATGCAGTAATTCTTGCTTTGGAATATAAAAGTCATATGTTCCCGTATCCTTGTAGTACATATACCTTAAAAACTTATTTTGAACTTTTCCACAGCATACGAATGACACTGATAGTGTGGATTCCATACTGTGGAAGCATATTCCAAGAGGCTTCTAACATAAGTAACATATAACTGTTTAATACACTGTACACTTTGAAACCGTCTTATGTTTCTAACAATAACCATACATTCCAGAAGCCGTCTTGATATCTCGGCAATATGTTTTCGAAAACATAAGTCCGATTCAAATATAACACCCAAATCACATATTTCCTGCACCCTGCCACGCCATTCATTCTATACTTATAAATTACAGGAGACTTCTTTCGTGAAAACGTAAGGACTTTACATTTATTAATATTAAAATAGAGTTTTTTTTTCTCGGTCCATTGTACAACTCTGTCTATGTCTTCCTGTAATTTAATACAATCATCAACGTCATTTACACAGGCATACAATTTTAAATCATCCGCAAAGAACAAATACTCCGAATTATTTATTACATTTTTTAGGCTGTCTATAAACCAAAGAAACATCAGAGGTCCCAGATTAGAACCTTGAGGAATCCCCGACGTTGCCAAATAACTCCTCGATTGAAAACCCCTAACACAAACGCTTTGCTTTCTGTTACTTAAGTAAGACCCAAGCAGCAATAATAATTTACCACATATCCCAAATTCCCTTTCAGCAACATTCAAAAGAACATTATGCAGTACTTTGTCAAAAGCCTTTGCAAAGTCAGTATATATGACATCGACTTGTTTTCGTTTATCAAGAGAATCAGTAATATATTGTGTCACATTACTCATATTGCTTACTGTTGAGCGTTTATCTATAAATCCGTGCTGTCTGTGCGATATTTTTTGTTTTGTCGGAGCATGAACATATTTGTAAATTATGGACTCAAAAACTTTAGCTAAAACTGATAGTATAGATATGGGACGATAATTTTTTACATTCGTTTTATCATCTTTCTTAAACACAGGACAAACTCGAACTTCTTTCCAAAAATCTGGAAACTTTCCCGTTTTTAAACTTAAATTAAATCACATGCAGTACACGTCTTTACTGCAAAGAACCGTTTACACACACTACTTGAGCGAACAAGTTTATGCTTGGCATACGAACTAACGACAAGTACGCGCAGACAGGAAACGTAAACTTTCGCCGATTTGAATGCCATCCAAGCCTGTCAGCTTGGGTCAGGCCTGGAACTTTTCACCTTACCCTCGTATGTGCAATCATCTAAAAATGCAATTAATGACCAAACAATAAACCGAATAAATTGATGCTATTATTTTCGTGAGAGGAAGGTTCATCTGGTGGCATAAAAATAAATTTTGGGATTTGAATTAATAAATAATAGTGCAAATGCTAATTTTTCCCAAAATTGAAGCATGGTAAAAGTATTTTCAATTTTGTTTACTCCGTTATAAATGATATTGCAGTTGTCGACATGTCTTATATGATTAATTTTTATATTATTTACGTGTTTACTTAAAAACGTCGAGGTAAAAATTCCAAATCGAAGTGAGTGGCAGCAACCCGATCTCCCCGGCACGGCTGGAGACATCATCTGGTGTACGGATGGTTCCAAAACCGAGGAACTGGAGCTGGCGTGTACAGTGAAATGAGGAATTCACAATTCTCCATTACACTAGAAACACACAGTCCTGTATTTTAAACGGAAATATATGCGGATCTGCATAATAACAGTCAGCCATACGTCACTAGGGGCACTAGTAAACCCCAAGGTAACGTCCAAGCTGACATGGAAATACTAAAAAGAATTGGAAGTCTTGGGAGAACACAACAGAGTAACTCTCTTGTGGGTAACAGGATATTCGGGAATAGAAAGCGGATGAGATAGCGAGACAGGGATTATCCTCACCGTACTTTGGACCAAAACCTGCCCTTGGAGTGACCAAAACCACAGTACGAAGGCAAACCAGGGAATGGATCCGAAACAAACACAAGAAATACTGGGGAAACCTTAGTAGAATTAGACATGGAAAAAGCTTCATAAGGAGTCCATCCAAAAAACGAAGGAAGAACTACTTAAAAAAAGTAGGAAAAGACTTTGCATAATGGTAGGGTTGCTAACAGGGCACGAAAACCTAAGAGGACACCTACACAAGATAGGCTCATACATTGGGGACCCAAGTTACAGGATGTGCGACGAGGAGGAAGAAACAGCCTTCTATATCATGTGCGAATGTGAAGCATTGTATTACAAAAGACAGGCATTATTGGGGCACACAGCCGACAGGAATATATCAACCAACCAATCTCAAGGTTATACAGACTTGTAGAAGGAACATGACTAATGGGAAGATTGGTATAAAAGATAATGGGATATTAGGCACAAAAAGCCCACGAGGCTGTCCTGCCTTCGGTAGTGAATCAAGACGGCTCCCAGGGAAGAAGGAGAAGGAGAAGACCTGTTGAATTGCATATTTTTTTGCCATTTTACAAGGAATTTTACGTATTAACGTTTTTTGGCATACCAGTCAAACGTGTTTGGTACCGCACAGGTTCGTAGTTGTTCGGTGCTTTACCAGTCGCAAACATCTGATACATATTTTACAACCTAAAAACATGGGGAGCATCGCGGGCATCAGATAGGTACCTTTATTATTAAAATATGACCAGTACTTTTAAAGATATGGTTTTCGCCGCTGGACAAAAAATTATTGCCATTTTTTTTTATCTAAAATTATCTTTATCTTTTCCAGGTCAGGAACACTTACCTATGAAGCTGTTCATCAGACTACACAAGTTGGACTAGGGCAAACTCTTTGCGTGGGACTCGGTGGAGACCCATTTAACGGAACAAATTTCATAGATTGCCTGG
Source organism: Listronotus oregonensis (assembly GCA_019359885.1). Lineage (NCBI taxonomy): Eukaryota > Metazoa > Arthropoda > Insecta > Coleoptera > Curculionidae > Listronotus > Listronotus oregonensis. The sequence goes on along the minus strand of JAHBCN010021179.1, from coordinate 380 downwards.
ACATTTTTCTAAACGATCCAGAAACAAAAGGAATTGTACTTATCGGAGAAATTGGAGGAGCTGCAGAGGAACAAGCTGCAGACTACCTAAAAGAGCACAACTACGGAAATAACCTCAAACCAGTTGTAGCATTTATAGCTGGGATGACTGCGCCCCAGGACGCAGGATGGGACATGCCGGAGCTATTATTTCTGGAGGAAAAGGAAAAGCTAAGGATAAAGTAATAGCCTTAGAAAGTGCTGGTGTAAAGATAACGCCTGATCCAGCTAAAATTGGTGTGACACTCCTGGAAGAAATGAAACGTTTACATTTAGCTTAATTATTAGATATTTTTAATATACAAAGTATTGGTTAAACTATTTTTATTTTTCTACATAGTC
>JAHBCN010021178.1:0-14394 GCA_019359885.1 Listronotus oregonensis | reverse complement strand
TTTTTAATTAAATTTAATATTTATTAAATAATTTATTTTTATATATATTTAAATATATATATCGTTAGAAAATTTAATTTTCTACATAAAGCTCTTTACACAATTTTGCTTAAAATGCCTAGATTTTGAGACAATTTTAAATTTTAATATTATGATATTATATATTTTCCCCTTTTCCAAAATAAAATCCCAAATATAAGAGCCCTTTGTAACTTTTAAATATTTAGGCATCCAAAATCCATAATTGATTATAAAAATGTTTTTACGAATTTGTTCCTTATTATACCTTGTATTTCCTTATAATCAATAGCCCAATCTGCACCATCTTTCACCAAAAGCTTAAAAAATACCCACGAATATTTGAGCGCATTGTTTTTATTCACCTGTATCACCGAAACGATGAATTGTTATTGTTATTAGCTCGTTTTCAACTATAAATAACCCTAAGTAATTGTTTTTTGTCTCATTCCTCCATGTAAATCTTTTTTATTTATTTTATCGCGATTATTTTTCGTGATTCTTTTCCCGTTTTCCTATTTTCCTTCTCCGTAAAGATAATTGAAACTCGCCGTAATAAATTCGTTTTCTCCAGGTAAATGTAATTTATTTTTACTTAATGGAGGGGACCCTCTGTTTTTGTTTATTTTGCCATGTTGTGCCGTTTTCGTTCCTTTTATGATATTAATTTTTGAGTAATGACTTTTAAATAGGAGTAAATGTTAATTCTTATAAAATAGAATGAGTTCGAATTAAAAGTTTGTGTTTGAAATTAATTCTTTGTTACCATTGTTGTTACATTAATATTTTGCTAGCTTGGTAATCCACAGGGAATCAAAAAAAAAAATGGTTCGGTACTTGCTAGGGCTGTGTCGATATCGATACTTAGTATCGGATATCGGCCAATACTTACCAATTTCCGATACTCACCGATACCTAAATTTTCAGATATAGTACAGTGGATGGGGATTCCGGATTTTTTTGAATTTTCCATTTTTATGAAAATTTTAAATTAAGTTGCTTTCACCCTCTAGATTAAAGTTTATATATGCTTAAGAGGTGCTCTTTATTTTTAGGGGGGTAAAAACCAAGCCTTATGCTAAAAAAATAAAAAAAAAAAACATGGAAATAGACCTTATGTAAATTAAAATCATAGCTAAATATGTAGTGTGAATATATTTTTTTGTTGTGAGGTATATCTAACATTATATTTGTAACGTTTTAACCCTTAAAAATTGCCCTTAATAACGAAACTACAAAATTAAATGTTTTTTTTTTCATTTTATAATTATTTATTAACGCTTTTATTGTTGAAAAAAAAATTTAAAGGTATAATAAATATTTAACTACCATAACTTAACCTTTAAATAACCACACCTCATGAGATTTACAAAAAAATGTTTTTGACAAATTAAAACGATTTAATGATACTTAATAATAGTCCCGAAATGAAGCTAAAAAATGGCAAAACATCGCAATTTTTTTGTCCTGCATCAATTTGCATAAAAATTTGGAATTAGGCGCTTCTAACCCTCTACTTCAAATTATATTTCATGGTTATGTGCGCTGTTTGTTTTTTAAGGGTGAAAACTACCCCTAATTGTCAAAACTTATAGAATAACGTTTTAAACCTTAAGAAGGGTAAAAGTTGGTTTGGATTAGTTGATTAATGATTGTTTTATGCTTTGGAATACAATTTTAAAATATTTCAACCCTTAAAAATCAACCCTTATTTTTTTGTAATTTTGACTGTTTGGAGTATAAATTTATACAAATAAATGTTTTTAAAAAACAGGTTTTTATCTTAATTTCAGATACATTATCGGAGTTAAAGGTATCGGAATCGGTATCTGAAATGTGGTATCAGCACAGCCCTAGTACTTGCCAAGATGAGACCGCTTTGGTTCTGGTCATAAGGTATAGATCGTGTGTGTACGTAGAAGCAGTTGTAGCTTGTAGATTGCCTGATATAACATAAAGAAATAATGATAATTAATATTTTAATAAAAAAGATGTAAATAATATTAAAACTAAAATTTACAGAAAACCTACACATACAAACAGATACTTATATTATATATATTTTAACTTTTATCACCCATAATGGTAAGAAAAGGAGTTGAAAAAAGTCTTTTTTAATAAAATTAAAATATATGTATTTTTTTTATTAAAACAAAGAAAATGAAAAAAATTTTTAAAGATAATTTAGTTCAAAAAATTATTCTCTTAATTTATAAACAAATTTTTTAAAATTTGAACAACCAAATTTAAGACAAAATCAAAATAGATCTATTACAAATCTATTTTTACTATATATTCTGGATTACAAATAAAATTCAACGAATAGGTAATACATTAAATACTCGTACTATCTTTAAAACACAAACACTATTAGATCTCAAGTTACACAAAATCATACAATATAAACGAAAACACAAAAAATGTTATTAATAAGATCCTTTGTGAATGTAATAAATTTTATATAGGTGAAACTTCCAGACCATTAGCCAAACGCATAAAAGAACATACAACATACATTAAAAACACAGAATTCCACATATCAAAAATCTGTCAAAAATAGTCACATAATAAACTGGAATGTTTCTAGCATTTTAGCAAACGCATAAAAGAAAACAACTACAGTTAAAGAAAACAGAATTCCAATATAAAAATTTAAAAATATAATATATAAATATATTTTAAATATTAAATAATTTATAAGTAATATAATATTATATTATTATTATATTAATAAAATATATAATAATATATATATATATATATATATATATATATATATATATATATATATATATATATATATATATATATATATATATATATATACAAATAAACCAAAGTCATTCATAACAAAACGTCATAAAAAGTAAAAAGCCATCAGAATTTCCTAAGTTTTTATAGCAAAATTTCCTCAAATTTAGTTAAATTTTTTCTTTTGAGTTTATCTTGACAACGATGACCGACTTGCCACCGAAACGTAGAATAATATTTTTGATTTTGGGTTTTTAAAGGGATTTCCTCTATTTTTTTGTTGCAGGAGATCTACAAGTTCATAGGGGTCAATAAGGCTGAGCAGGCCCACCTCTCTATACCCCGGGACCTGGATCGAAGTGGTCTCATTTTCTAGAAACTTTCAATGCGAGTACTCCCAAATAAAACATATCAAAAAATAAAAAAAAAAAAAAAAACTAAAAACTTTTTTAAGATAAAATTAATTTAAAAAATTAACTAAAACATAAACAATAATTATTATTAAAATTAGTTTAAATGGTATGTAAAAATTAAAACATGTTAAAAGCTTTTTTCAATAAATTAGAGCAAGTTTACATTTATTGTCAATAAATTAAAGTACAAAATTCTGGCTAAAATAGGGTGATTACACGTCAAAATAAACTGAAAATAAATTGTACAATTTATTGTTTAATAAATTGGGTACGTGTAAAACAGGCTTTAAAGATGTCCAGAGATTTCTGATGAAAACTTTCCTCAACATTTAATTATGTCTTTTTCTCCCATCTGTGGCGGTTACGATTTAAAAGTCAATGATTTGGTGACAGACTGTGCGATTTCTTTGTGTGACGCTTTTCTTTGTCTAAAGTTTTCTCTTTGAAAGTTTGTCGAGGCCCGAGATTATTCGACTACACACAAAACAAATCGCTTTTTGTGGTAAAGTTTTTTTTATTTCCTCATTCTCGCCTTCATCGATAAATTGACATGAAACGTTGTGGTTTCTAGAAAATTAAATTTCAAAAATTGATTACACGACTAATCTCTAAAATTTTCTTCTACAGGACGAGTATGTAACTTAAAATAAACTGCATAAATTAAAAAAAAGTAATTTTTTGGAAAATGCTCAGACCCATCAATAAGTGTTTTTAGATGAGCTGTTTTCTATAAAAGAAACTTTTATACAGTCATAATATTAAGATAGGAGGTTATCGATATTTTTTTAAATATCGGAGAATTTTAAAACTTCTTTGCGGCACACCCTGTAAATTATCGTAACAGGATTTTTAGATTTTCTATACTAGTTAGGCCGCCGAGGCATTTTCGCCAAATATTAAGGTCCACGAGAACAAGTAGTTGTTTTCTATGTATTTTGTGGTAATTGTTTAGAAAGTTGGCTCAACTCAGATTTGGACGAAATTTGGTATCTGGGGGTTTTTTGGAGCGCTAATCACGAATCTAAAAGCCTTTTTTGTCGGCAACGTCTCGTTTTCAAGATATTCATTATCAAAGTTGAAAATCAAACTAACCTCATTTATACGATTTCTCCTTCTTTTTGCACAGAATTCGTGATTTTTACACTAAATTGGCACACAATATTTAATAAACGCCTTTTAAAAACCTGTTTTATATTTATATTATACCTTTTTACCATTTAATTGCTTACCTTTACTTTTAAATGCCGCAACCATGTAAACACTGGGAAATTATTCAGCAAATATAGCCGCCCGGTATAAAAGTGACTCTTCGCAATTTAATGGAAAGAAGGTGTTAAATAAACAAAAAAAAAATGTTTTCAGGTTCGTGATCAGCGTTCCAGAAAACCTCCGTATATCACATTTGGTCAAAATCGGAGTGGATACCCATTTCTGAACCCAAATCTGAAATTATCTTTTTCGGAAAAGTGGTCAGAAAAATGTTATACACATTTTAATTGTTTAAAATACTGTTGATAATAAACTATTAAGAATAGAAAAATATTTTAAATACTATTTTGTTCCTTATTAAAAAAGAAATCTTATGTCGTTTGCTAAATTAAAATCCGTCAATTAGAACTGAAGATATTGCAAATTTAGTGCAAACATATTGCAAAAAAAAACACAAAACCATTTTTTTGACGTTTTTCGCTCATTTTAAAGCTAAAGGTCTAATTTTAAGAATGAGACATGATAGATATCCTTAATATTATGAGAAATTATGAAGTCACAGCCTCTTAAACGCATACTTTTTGACAAAAAAATCAACCCAATTTCAACCAAAAATCATTTAAAATATCTCTGATCAAAGTTTATGAAATGATTTTTGTGTTCAAAACAAATATTTTGAGATTTGCTAAATATCTTGATCGTAACAGGATAAGAAGTGTCAAATTTTGATATTAGTGACATATAACCAGGGGTAAATAGGTTTTTCTTTTTAGATTTTGTATACTAGTTTAGTCAAAAATTAAGATCCACGAGAACGAGTAGTTGTTTTCCATGTATTTTTTTTAGCAGAACCCAAATTAAACTCGCTTTCCGGAAAAGTGGTCAGAAAAATGTTATACACATTTTAATTCTTTAAAACTCTGTAGCTAATAAACATTGAGAAAGAAAATGTTTTAAATATGTTTTGTCCCTTATAAAAAAAAGAACAAAATAGGTTTTGCTAAATTAAAATCCGTCAATTAGAACTGGAGATATTGCAAATTTAGTACAAATATATTGCAAAAAAAAAATTTTTTAAGCTTCTTTGCTCATAACTTGGTTTCTATTTAACATACAAAGTTCCACAGTCGCTTATTTAAAACCTTAAGGTCTAAGCTTTAGGATGAGACATGGTAGATTCCCTAAAGATAATTAGGAAAAAAGTTACAACCTCTTGATCGCATTATTTTGACAAAAAAAAGCTGCGTAACTTGTTTATAAGCATTTTAAACTAAAAAACATTTGAAATATTACTGATCAATGTTTATGACATGCATTTTAAATTATCTTTCAAACTGTATAAGTTTTGTTTTGATCCTATGATCAGGGCTAAGATAAATTTCAAGTATTATTATGAGTATTATTTAAAATCGATGACATTAAAAAAGTATTTTAATGTTTGTATACTTAAATTTCCGAAACTAAGGAAAATTAAGTTTAGTTGCTAGGTAATAATGATCAAAAGAAGCTCTTTTAACGATTTTTTTTCATTTACGTATACACAAAGTACAAAAACTTCCTTTACAAAAATTTTAACTATTATTTATGTACGAGGTTAAAAAAGCAAAAGTCATACTTTAGCTTTTAATAAAAGGTATTTACTTATGTTGAAAGTAAATTTCTAACCAGATCGGAGGGGTGAAAGCAAAAATTTAATCATTTCTAAGGTGTGAAATGGCAGGAGGTCTCCCCATGACTTAGTTAATGATGAAAGATGAAGCATTAAGGTCCTTGTTACAAGCCATAAAAACGGTATCCCATGGGGACTTATATTGCATTTAAGATATTGATCTTTTATGGTGTAGATTTCGGTAATAGTGCTGTAAATAATAGATTTTTTTATCGAAAGTTATCGAGGGAACAAGAGATGAAGATCGGAACAATTTTCAAAAAAGTTTGCAGTAAAAAGGATGACAGCTATTAAAATACAAATAAGTGTACAAAATTTGGTCAAACTGTAACGGTCATGTGTATGCCGTACGGTACTGTTTTTTTATTAGGTTAATTATTTTTGTTATTCTAAGGTTGACAACACTGCTTAGTATTGGCAACGTCGCTAGGCATTGGTTGTTGAACTGGCAACCCCGCCAATTTTTATAAAAATTTGTATAACCCTTCTAGGTAGACAACCACCTATACGTTCAGGAGAACATATTTCGTGAGATATCTGAGGTTATCTTCGTTTCTATGTTTATTCGTTATTAAAACTCTATTATCTTTAATAAATTGAACACTAAATGTTACAGTATGTAAGATACATGAGTACAGTGCTTTGTGTTTGTATTATAATGGTATGGCGTGCTGTGCTAAATGAATGTTTCTGTCCTCCGAGATGGCTCGTGTGAGAATCTGAAACAGAAATGGAATGGTGTGTTTGTGATAGGTCTAACGAAATAGTTTTGTTCTTTTACCTTATGTGGAGCATTATTTCCTTTTGGAGATGCCTTTTAGTATGAAATATCCCTTAGGCACTGACTCGTATGTTCTTTTACACCGGCTTCAAACTGGGTTCAGGCTGCTTTGGTATTTGTATAAATTACCGGTGTACGACAGCCAATAATGGAACTCTTAATGATTATCTGGTGGGATGTTTGATTGATTCACTGGAGCCAGTTTCCGGGTTTATTTTGTTTGATTTCTGAACAAGTAATTAGGTTATTTAAAGAATTCTTAGCGTTCTATTTAGGGGCTAGAATGTTCATAAATATTAAGTTACTTACCTTGATGTTACTCCGGCACTGAGCCTCGTTAATTATTTGGTTGGTTAAGTGAGATGGATCAGAGAAATAATTATCTTCCATGGTCTCTACATATCTGATGTTGATTTGAATGACAGGCGTAAATACGGTGTTGCCAATGTAACCAGTGAAAAAGAAAAGCAAGATTGGGATTAACAAAATTCCCCAGGTTTTTTTTGATCTGACAGCTGTTTGCCGGCAAGTGTGGGCTATTGGTTTTTCGTGAAAATAGGTGATTTTTACTCACAATAAATGCTTTTAAAAGGCAAAAAACAGCATTCTTAATGGCCACATAAAATCTAAGGTGAGTTTTCCTTCAAAATTTTATAACAAGCAAACTTTTATTCTTGTAAAAAACCTCGTGGTTTTTAGGTAATTTAAGCTTCAATTTAAGCTACCATTAAAATTATCCTCTAAGCTATATTTATGCTAAGATTTCCCTATGGAGGAAACTTCCTAATTGAATAAGCTTTCCCTATGAAGAAAAAGACTACCTAAGTGAATAAAATTTAACTATGGACCAAGTTCCACCTTCGTAGTAAACTGTGAAGTTTGTATGATGTATTGTAAGCGGTATGTTATGGGACTGATTGGCCGGTGACAACAGTAAGAGAGGTGACGATCTTCTAGGAAGACTCACAGGGGTTTTATATGTCAAAGTACACCTATGGAATAAGGGATAGTCGAGTAAGACCTTTCCATGTTATTTAGATGCTGACCATTGTCTTAGAGGGTCTCCGACCAATTTACTTTTAATAATTTAACCATCTAGTTATTTGTCACTTACTATACAGTACGCCATCTAAAATCTCGGTACCACTTAAATATTAATTACCTACCATAGAGTGTAAAATAAGTAATATTTAAAGTTCATTGTGTGCACGAACCAAAAACAGCTGTTGTTGGGGGTTTTTTTATTTGAGTTCCATTGTAACGCATTAATCCATGTATGGTTGTTAGTTGAAGTTAGCCAGTTTGTTTTAATTGTAACCTCATTCACGCTTCATGATCTTTAAACTTGTTTTTATTCTGGCAGCTTTGTTTTGCTTATTTAATTTTTAAATTAAAAAAAGACTCACATTTTTCATTGGATTCCAATTTTATCCCATAGGGATTGTTATTTGTTAAAATCTTTATAAACGAAAAAAGGGAAACACCGTTGTCAACCTTAGTTTTGTAGTATAAAGTAAGTATTTGTGTGTAGTATACCATTACATGTTTTTTCCATTGTTACCGATATTAGGTTAACAATCTAATTTATTAGTTAATACATTAACCTTTTATTTAACTCTGGCTTCTGCTATTCTTGTGTCAATTCCCTCCTTTGGGGGGGGTTACAAAACATAAATTGAAATGTAAATTTTGCCAAATTTGGTAAAATATTTAAAATTTAAAAAAATAACCCCTATTTTTTTGTTCTAAATTTTAGGTGATACAAAATTGATTTACCATTCTTATTGTAATTTATTTCTCATAGCCACATGAAGTTGTTAAAATTTACAGGTAATTGATCTGTAAGAGTCTGAGGGCGACGGAATATTAAAAAAAAATCTTAATTTTTTTATGACATCCTGTGTATTTAAGAGTCCATTCGCGCCGTGAAAATTGGATCCAATTTGGGGTTCGGGGCATAATGTTTTTCTCAAAAATGGTAAGTTATCGATAATTTTCAAAAACTATATGAAAGCCAACACTTAAATCTAGGCTTCTGCTGTAATAGTTTTTTAAATTTGGATTTAGTTTTTAATATTTCCTTGAGTGAAAGTCACCCTTAAATCGGTTATGTTCAGATACTATTTTCTCTTAAGTCGATTCATATTTCAAAAATCCGTTACAGAAGAGGCATAGATTATTTCCTTACCTTTAAAATGGTTTATAATTTATGTCATTTAAGTGAAAAATAGTTACCGAAAAACGTTATCTCCTGTAGGCTTGCAATCGGAAACAACATCGCATATCGCATCGATACACCGAATTTGGAAGAACCTAAATAAAATATAATATTTTTAATGCGGCTATACGAAAATTGTGGTAGTTTAGTCTTCGCCCACCGTCTCTGCGTCCTTTCGCCCGACCCCTAAGGTGTAGCGTAAATGCACTCTTAATATTAAGAACGAATAATTGTTTTTCTAAAAACTCGCTGTCTAGGAAAAGTGGTCGGAAAATTATTAAAACAATTTAATTGTTTAAAACACTGTAGCTAATAAACCATTGAGGAAAGAAAAATATTTTTAAATACTTTTTGAAAATGATGTAAGTTTATATTTAATAAAAAAATAATTTTTATCCAGAAGTTATTAAAAAAAAATACGATACGCCCCTGTGATGAAAAAATAACTCCACCTCGTTGAATTAGACCCGTATCAAATTCTGCACATTTATTAACATCGACTACACAAAGTGCTCAGCTAATATTGAATCCTAACTGAATTTGACTGACTCTAAAACCTTTGAACGTCCAGTTTTTCAATGGCAGTTAAATATTTTTCAATTTCGTTAATGAAAAACGGTTTTGTTTTTCCGTTTTTCTATTTAGCTAAATAGATCAGTCGTTTTTCGTTACGTTTCTACACGGCAAAGGAATATTTAATTTGACATAATTTTATTACTTTAAAAAATTAAAATGTTTTTTTACACGTTCAGGTAATATTGCGACTTCGCTGGTTAGAGTATGTCATCAGTAAGTTATGTTTGCAAATTCACAATCTGTAAGTAATCACTTACCGATTAGTAATTACCATTAGATATAGAAATAATGATAAACCTATTTATAAATCAAATTTTGTTTAAAGTAATACTACAACTATTATTTAATGTAACTGAGCCGAGAAGGTCAAAATAGGCTGATAATACCTTCTTTGTGATATTTTCGGTGCGATTGTCATTGCATCAGTTCATCAATTGCTGAAAGACCTTCTCGTACCTTTGTTTGGTCTTCGTGAGAATTATAGCAGAACATCCTGCGTTCCAAGCATTCTCCAGATTAGAATCATCACTTTCTTGCTGCATTAAGGCGCGTTTCCACCGAAATCGGCATAGCCGATCGGCAGAGCCGATCAGCAAAGCCGAATCTGTGGAAACGTGTTGCGGATCGTCATAAAAAGGCGATCGGCTTGCCGAACGGCAAACCACTAAAAGTCGGTCCGGATCCAAGGAAGCCGAGCCGAAACGAAGTGGTGGAAACGCGAAGCCGATCGGCACAGAGATTTTGGTGCGTTGTCAAATTATTATTTTCCAGTTCTCTGGCGGAAGTCACGCATGAATGTACTGCGCTGCGAAAATAGGTAATGGAGTAACGAACAAGTTTTGGCCTTAATAGAGCTCTATCGTTGTCGAAATGTACTGTGGGATTCCAAAAACTCATTTTACAAAGATAAAAATAAGAGACACGACGCCTTCATGGAAATTGCTCAGGAGTTGAATGCAGATAAGACCGAGATTGATAAAAAAATTTCCAGGATGTCCAAGGAATGCCCGGGGATATATTTTAATACGGTAAAAGAGGGATGTCTGATATACAGGTTTTGCGCAGCGGTCTACCCTTCCAATAATACTTTAATGAAACAAAAAACTTACCTTTACGTATTCCTGAAGCACTTCAATTAGTGCTGTACATACTTCTGGAATGGTTCTTGAAATAACTGCGGTTGATATTTTAAAAAGATACATGAGTGAGTGATAAGAATCACTAGTCACTAAAAACCGTAAGGTTATAGCTAGACGATCTTGAGCAGAAGATGGCCTTTCGATAATTTGTGTCCTGCTTACTAATCATAGGTCCTATCATTTGAAGTAGGTGTTGAAAGGCACTGCTAGACATTCGGAAAAAGTTTTTGAAACCACCCTTACTTCTGTATTCTAAATTTAACACATTTGTATTGTCAAGTATCAAGTCCTTGTTTAAATCACTTGCACTGTATTTTTTTCTGCTTTGAAGACTTGGTCTAACCCAAAATCTTGGTCGTCAACGACGCTTTTTTTGAGCTGCAATAATTATGAATGCTGCAGAGGCAAAAATCGCGTCGTCGTCATCGAACATTTTGATGTCGAATGGCTAAATAATGTCAATTTGGTGGAAACAGAAAAGAGGGTGATATGCTTTGCAGATCGGCTTTAGCGATCGGCCCCGATCGGCTTTGCCGATTCCGGTGGAAATGCACCTTATCTCACACAAAGTGGAATTAAACGAGCTAAAGTTGACAAATCTGTGACAAACGTGATACTAGTGACAAATATTAAATTTCTTACCATAAATTCTCAATATATCCACCCAGCTGATTAAGGTGTAACAATATATTTTTGTCTATTTTTATATTCCTAATCAACTTACGATTACTATTTTGAGCGAACTCTATCAAGCATCAGTAACTGCTCCCCTTGGTCGCTCTGACCATGGTTTGGTCACCGTATCATACTCCACTCATTTTGAGGCAACTGAAAGCATGCCGCCACGAACCATCTGGCAGTACAATTCGGCCGACTGGGATGGTCTAAGAGATTTCTTTGCCAGCTACCCTTGGAATCCTACCTGCTTTTCTACCCACGATACTTCAGAAATATGTAAACAAATTACCGAAACAATTCAACTAGGCATTGAGACCTATATACCCCACACTAAAAGAACCCCATAACTTCAAATCACAAACCGTGGTTTTCTAAATCCTGTGACAAAGCCAGATTTTTAAAACTTCAAGCCCACAACAAGTTTCTTCAAAACCCCAGTCCCGAAAATCGACAGGCTAGCATCGAAGCAAGAAATCAATATAATCAGACCATCTCAGATGCAAAAGACCGTTTTAACAATCGAATAAAAGATAAAGTTCTCTCTTGCTCAAATGACAAAAGCTTTTTGGTCCTTTGCCAAAATATTAGTCAGAACTTTTGCACAAATTCTTTTCCACCCCTAATATCTGAAGATGGAATTGTCTCTACCTCCAAAGGAAAAGCCGAACTATTTGCCAAACAATTTGCTGCCAATTCTCCGCTTGATCCTCCTATTAATCTTCCTCTTTCAACAGTTGTCCCTATTTCTCATAAAATGTCCGATATAATTTTTAAAGTCAAACAGATCAAGCGTATTCTTTCTTCTTTAATAGTAAAAAATCGTCTGGGCTGGATGGCATACCAGTAATCGTCTTAAAAAATGTGCTCCCGAGCTTCCACCCATCTTAACTCGCCTCTTTCGAATCTCTTACGACACGGGCATTTTCCGGAAAGTTGAAAGCTGCACGTGTGCAACCTGTCCCCAAAAAAGGATCCAAAAGTCTCCCTTCTAACTATAGACCTATATCTCTTCTTTCAGATGTTTGAAAAGGTAATGGAAAAATTCATTAATTCCCAAATCTTAAAGTATCTGGAAAAACATAAGATCTTACATGATAGACAATATGGATTCCGTCACAGTAGATCCACAGCCGATCTTTTTTCCTTTGTCTCACACAACTGGAACAAGTCCCTTGAGTTTCTTGGTGAATCCCAGATCGTTGCTTTTGACATATCCAAAGCTTTCGATCAGGTCTGGCATGATGGGCTTCTTAACAAACTTCCTTCATACGGTCTTCCACCTAAGCTTTGCTCTTGGCTTTCCAGTTTCCTTTTTAATCGACGTATATCAGTTAGTGTAGATGGTCATTCCTCCAGCTTCTACCAAATTAATGCTGGGGTGCCCCAGGGCTCAGTGCTGGCACCCACGCTGTTTCTTCTACACATTAACGATCTTCTCTCCACAATCAATCCCATTCATAGTTTTGCTGACGATAGTACCCTCCACTCTTGTATTCAATTTCTTAAGCCACCGTGTAATTCTGATTTTGAAAACAAGCGCAGGTCAATGCAGATATCTCTTTCACAAGACCTCAAACTTATCTTGGATTGGGGCGCCAAAAATCGTGTTCAGTTTAATGCCTCAAAGACACAGTCATGTTCGCTGTCGCGAAAAAAGTCTGCGAATGCTCATCCCTTACATATGAGCGGCCAAGTTCTGCAGAACAAAGAGTCGTTTAATCTAGTCGGCGTTACTTTTGACAATAACCTCAACTGGCACAAACACATTTCATCCATAGCTTCGGCAGCTTCAAAAAAGATTGGATTCCTCTTTCGAGCCAGAAAATATTTCCCTTCTTCCAATCTGTACACTCTGTATATATCCCAAATAAGACCCTCTTTGGAATATTGTTCTCATGTCTGGGGAATGGCGTCCCCTACAACACTTAGCATTCTGGACTCCATTCAAAAAAGAGCTGTTCGTCTTATTAATGATCCAACGCTCACACAAAAGCTTCCTCTTCTTGCCCATCGTCGAGCTGTAGGGAATCTGTCGCTCTTCTATAGGTATTTTCACGGCTTCTGCTCAGAGGAATTGGCCAGTATTATTCCTTCTCTGGCAGCTCCCAACAGAGCAACACGTAGTGCAACTTTTATGCATCCTTTTACAGTTCAGTTAGAGAGGCCCTGAACTTCCCGCTTTCTTCTTTCCTTTATTCCTAGAGTGTCAAGACTATGGAACCTGCTGCCCGCGAAGTTTTTCCTTCTCCTCCCAATCTCCAAAATTTAAGTCCCGTGTGAACAAACTCCCTTCACCACACTGAAGACACCCACGGTACGTTAGTACTTAGGCATCAGCCTTCGTGGACTGTCCCAAGATACGTTATTAGTCCGGTAGGTTACTTGTTACAGTATGAGTTAGACATTGTGGTTAGTTGTGGTTAGTTGTGGTTAGTCAAGAGAGTCAAGAATGTCTAAACGAGTAACTGCAACAAGTACTGCCGGACGTGTATCGTAATGTATTTTATTTTATACTGTAAGTTCGTTCTGTATCATTATCTGATTTCAAAAATCAAAAAAACTACACTGTATTCTAAAAATCGCATCACCTTTTTCCTTGTGACAACAGTCAACAAGTGGAATGAAAATGTGTTGGAATGGTTTTAAATGTCTTATTTGATTTATAAAAATGAAACACTCCGGTAAGTATTGCTTAGCGACACCTATCGGCTCTGATACTAATGACCAACCTACCGGACTCAAATTGATAATGTAATCGAGGGTCTACCAGACATTATGAAATAAAAATATGATGTTAACTAGATTATGTAGCAGCATTTTCTCATACTGATAAAAGTGTAAGAAAAGAAAATTACATAAAGTTTTTTTAGAAATATCTTTAATCATTATGTGAAGTTATAGACAGCTTTATAGAAGCTAACTGGAGGATATTCTCTATGACA
>JAHBCN010021177.1:0-14423 GCA_019359885.1 Listronotus oregonensis | reverse complement strand
GTTAGCAGCAGCACTTTCGTATTAGATCTAGTACTTTTAAATTTTCTTAACGCTAGTACGCCCCCCAAAAATCTTGTTCGTTTTCAGACTATTCGAATTCGCTTTTAAAATAAGCCTGCGTTTAGCGATGTTGCCATGAGTACAACAACTGACGGCGGCAGTTTTTTTAGGGGAACTAAAGAGTTATTAGGGGGGCCGGGTTGAGACTCCATCTAGGACCCCCCGGGGGAGCTTCAAATTTTTTCCCAAAAAAAATTAAATTTTAGTAATAAAACAAATGGTATAAGCTATTTTCAAAACTAATATTTTACCTGCGATGCTTTTTTGGGTTATATATTCAGCTTTTACATAATAAAAAAAACCCAAAAAAAAGATTTTGTGATAACTCTATTTTTTTTTTTTTTTTTAACTAGATTTCAAAAATAATATTTTATAAAAAGCTTGCTATTCTCCTAAAAATAATATTTTCCACCTGCGATGTTTAAAGGTTTTTAAAACCCAGTTTTTAAATGTAATAAATTGAGGCGTTCGGAAAGTTTTTTAAAAATATGAAACGTTTAAGCACAATTTCCCAAATGCACCTTTTAATATAGAAAAATGGTATTATTTTTTTTTAAAACATGCCCTTTAAATTCCTTACATGTTCCCTTATTTTTAAAAACAAAAAAAATTTTTAAATTAAAATTAATAATTTTTAGTTTATCATAAAAACCAAAAATTTAAAAAGGTAATGGGGGTTTTTTTCAAACCCCCCTTTTTTATTTAAAATTTTGGGGGGAAAATATAAAAACCGCGGGGGTTTAAAGAAAAAATAATAGAACTTAGGGCTTTTGAATTTTTTTTAAAATTTTTTGTAGAAGTTATAAAAAAAATTTTTTTTAAAACAACGTATTAAAAAACCCGGGGAAATATAAATTCCCTTTTAAAAAAAAATTTAAAACTTCTCCATATAAAAAATGATAAAAATTTTTTTAAATTAACCAATGAAGAAAAAATTTTTAAAAATTTTTAAAGCCCCTTTAGTTAGAAAAAGCGGTTTTTTACTTTTTCAAAAATTAAAAAATATATCGGGACGAAAAAAAAGGAGCTTTTAAAAAAAAACCCATAATTTTTTTTTTTACTTTAAAAGTTTTTTAAAAAATCTCCTTTAAATTACGCCCCGGGAATTCTGCATAATAAAGCAAAATTATTTAACATTTTGTCAAAAATTTTAGGGGGGTTGCTAAAACGCAAACCCAAAATTTAGTACGAAAATTCCCAAAAATCAATTGGAAACAACGACATTAGTACACGTGCTTTTATCATTTCTGATTAATATTGCTTGATATTATGTATAAATCTAAATTATTTTAATAAATTTTATATCAGTAATTACCGCTTTTTTTTGATTCAAACAAAACAATCTTTAAAAAAGGGTATGTTAGTAACAACGATCGCGATCAAAAATTCATTTTTTAAATGAATTCTACCCACTCGCAAAAATGTCGAATAAAAAATGTCAAAAAAAACATTCGAAAATCAAAAATATCGATGCGCATGATATTTAAGCGACATTATATCGATGTCATATGTGACACCGTGTATTCAAGATTGGAGAATAGACCGCCATCAGGTATTTGCATCAAGTAATAATAAAATCGGTATTTTTCTCCTTATTTCCACCTCCATCCCGACATTCGAAAGCGACGTCGCCAAACAGGTGCCCCGGGGGGGCCGGGCCCCGGGCCGTTTCCGGCCCCGGGGGGGGCCCCCCCCGGTTTGCACGTGTTCACTGCATCCTTTTCTCTCCTGCCTGGGTGTGATAAGTCCGTATGAGTCGGCGGAGCCGCGGGCGGACGATAATGCGCTGTATTGTAAGATATACAGGGGCGGAGGACTTGATAACTTGATATTTTCATATTAAAACATATACGGGCCTTATATTTAATTTAAATACTTTGTGAAAAACTTACAAATTGTCAAACCTTGATGAAACAAAGAATGTTTTTTTTTTCTAATTCTTAAACCTCTTTTTGATGATTTCGTAGCACAGACAGGATGTTCCATTCCTAGGTCACCGACACTATGGGGGAGAGGATATAATAGCAAAAGCGATAAATAAAAAAGCTGTTTTTTTTTCTTGGGACAGTTCACGAAGGCTGATGCCTAAGTACTGACGTACCGTGGGTGTCGTAAGTGTGGTGAGAGGGAGTTTGTTCACACGGGACTTAAATATTTGGAGATTGGAAGGAGAATGAAAAACTTCTGCGGGCAGCAGGTTCCAAAGTCTTTTTACTCTGGGGATGAAGGAACGAAGAAAGCGGGAAGTTCGGGGCCTCTCTAATTGAACTGACTGATATTAGCGATTCTTAGAGGAATCTATTATGTCAAATTTATCCTTATGGTCTTCTGTCAATTAAATAAGAGCTGTTATTGTTTAAAAAATTAAAATTTGTTTTTAAAACGGGCAAATAATAAAACAATAATAAAATGATATACCGGCAAAT
This sequence comes from Listronotus oregonensis, assembly GCA_019359885.1. Classification (NCBI taxonomy): domain Eukaryota; kingdom Metazoa; phylum Arthropoda; class Insecta; order Coleoptera; family Curculionidae; genus Listronotus; species Listronotus oregonensis. The sequence continues at coordinate 11,937 of JAHBCN010021177.1, read as the reverse complement.
TTTGCGAAAACGTTTTTAAACGAATATAACTACTAACGTTATTCTAAAGAATTACCTTTGAGACTTTAAAACTGCTTATAAAAATATATAAAATAGGTTGGGCTCAATATGATCCCTATTTGTTTATTTAAAAAATTATATATTTTCTTTATAAAAATATCTTGTTGGAACAGTGCCGAAACATAGATTTAAACCTATGTGACGCAAAAAGGGGATAATTTGTTTACCTTTGTTAATTTCAAATTTTAAAAAGTATGGTTACATTTTTTAAAAGTATTTTTTACTGTGTAATGAGTGTTTACCAATTAAAACGGACCCCTACCTGCTCTAAAAATGGTATAAGCGGAAACAAACAGAAACATCGGGGGAAAGGTGTAGTTTCCATTGCCGTGTGGCTCTTGGGATTTTTTTTTTATTTCGACATGTTCCCGGCATATTTTTGTGAAGAAAAAAAATAATTTAAACCTGCCTAAAATTGCGGGATTTTTTTTCTCATTTTTTCAACGGAGTCTGATTTTTTGACTCAAAAATAAAATATTTTGTCCCCTGCAAATTTTTTCAAAAAAATGTATTTCATTGGCAAAATAGAATTTAAAAAATTATCTCTATATTTTAGCTATATGAATTTTTTACACGAAAACAACGGGTCCTACAATTTTTTTTATAGAAGTAAAAGATTTTGGAATTCTTCAGAGACTACATGGAAATTTTTTCAGAATCATTGGAAATATTTTTGATTTTTCTCATTTTTGCAGGGGATAAAATTTTAATAAATTGTGAAATACAAGTACGCCAAAAAATTTCCGATGCACATCATGCGCTTTCTGTGACATCAGATGTTGACAGCGTTGCCAGATTGTGATGAAAATACTAAGCGAGTAATATTTTTGAAAAATAGTTAAACGAAATTTAAAAATAAAATATTTATTTGGCTACACGAATAATTGTTTTTAACAGAAATATGTCACGAATCTTGACGATGCAGATATTAACTCAGGAATATGAATGAGAATGAATGTCTATACAGGGTTCCACAGATTCGAGTGCATGCATGGGGATCTCGGAAACCGTAAGAAATACGAATTTGGTTAAATTATGGCAAAGTTGTGTATTTGCGTAACTAACCATGTCCACTTTAGAAAGTTGCAAAATTCTTAGTACTTCCGGGGATATCAGGAAAAAACTGAAATTTGCCGATTTCGTTTTTATTTTTTTCTGACGTTATTTAAAGAGATATGGAAAAACAAAAGACACTTTCTCATGGCCACCTTTTAAGCTTAACAAAACAGCTTTGAGAGATTTTTGGCACGACGTTTCGTTTTCATTAAACCATCATTAACTTAATTTTTTTAAATATGGACCTGTTTTTTTATTTAATTTTTTTGAACCACTTATTATCCCAATTACAAAAATGTATAACACTTAATATTTATTAACAAATATGGAACGCCCCTATAAGAAAGGATGTGCGTTCCTTGTCTAACTCATTGTCTCTTATGAAAAATATGTTTATTTAACAGAAAAATATTAAGTGTTATACCTCATTGTTATTGGGATTATAACTACTTTAAAAAAATGCAATAAACAATTGAGTGCCGTATTTAAAAAATGGCTATGAGAAAGTGTCTTTTGTTTTTCCATATCTCTTTAAATAACGTCAAAAACAAAAATAATAATTAAAACGAAATTGGAAAATTTCGTTTTTTTCCACATATCTCCGGAAGTACTCGGAATTTTACAACTTTCTAAACGGCATGTTGTTAGGTACCTAAATGCGCAACTTTGCAATGATTTAATCGACTTCGTATCTCTTACGGTTTCCGAGATTCCCATGCATGCACTCGAATCTGTGGCACCCTGTATATAAAGAAAGAATAATTTGGCAAAAAATACATTATTAAGTGAAATGACATTTTTTAGTTATTTGAATTATTGTCAAAATTACCCAAATCACTTGATTTATTTAAATTAATAACCATAGGTTAAATGTTCAACCTGTCAAATACATGTTCTCTACCGAACTGTAGAAGGTTGGAAGCCAAAAAACTTTATGCTGCTGTATTCGGAAGTGCTAGGGAGGGAATTAAACGTGGTAAATCTTTAGAGCAGAAACTGTGAATACACCTATAGAGGAGAAACTGACAAAGAAATCCAACCTGTAAAAATTTTAAAACTGCTGATTTTTTCCACTATTTTGCAAAGAAATAAATTATTTAAACCGGGAGAGATAGGTCTGTAGTTAAACGGATCCTATTCTGGGAATACGACTGCTAAAACGGCTATTTTTTTAATACGACCCTGCTAAGAGACACTGATAAGTAAACTTTGTGAAAAAATTAATAACTTTACATCTGACAAAGTAATTTGTCTTACCATAACTTTTCAATATTTTATTATTTTACAGAAATTAATTTTACAACTCAATAAAGCACTTTACTATTACCGCCCGGGGCTAAGCAGGCTATTTTATTATAAAATCATGCTATTTTCTAGCGGCTGTTTTTTTTCGGTCGATAAAGTTGTAAAATCCATGTAATTTTGTATAGAAATCAGCTGAATAATGCCCATACACTATTGTTAGTGAATTGTTTAACACATTAATGCTTTCATTTCGAATGTGCTTAAGCAGTGTGTCCCGGGAATTATTAGTGCCTCTATTTCTTAGTTATTAGCAAAAAATATATTTAGGCCTGGGCAGATTTATCGATATGCCAATAAAATTATCGATATTTGATGTATCGATAACAACATTTTTAGAGCGGTATCTTAAAATGAATTTATTAACTTAAAAGGTGGGTTATACAGAGGCTAAACTGTTTCAGATTTTTTAGAATTGCATTTGAATATTTTTAGTTACAAAAAGAGTTTTTAGTAAAAAATGGGCATGTCATAATAGGTAATTGAGCTCTACAACGTCTCAGAATGTTAAATAATTATTTTTTAGGTGCGCTTAAAAAAATCTAAATTGTGCATTGGATATGTTAATGTGTTGTATCTTAGCTGCACAAATTAGACCTTCATCAAATTTAAGAGAATTGACAAAAACATATTTTTTCTACGACTGTTTAATAATATGCCTATTAGTAACTAATTTTTAATAGATAATAACACTTATTACCTACCAGTGAGTAATGATTTATTACTCACCGGTTATTACTCACGGGTTCGATGACCTCTACATAGTAGCATCAAACGCACGTATACACGTCTTTCAGAGTCAATAAGCACCGTCTAACATATCTAAGTTTCAAAAAGTCGACCTTTAATAATTGTCAATATCGAAAAAAATAAGAATTAATAACAAATTTCATTTATCTGAAGAGAAAAAAGTTCATCTTTCACAATCCTGTGACCTTATAAGATAGTGTATAAAAATAATAGTGTGCTTTGCCTGACAGAAAAATTGCTGGTTGACATTTGTTTTCACGGTACTATGACAACCAATGTTATTCACAACTGACCTATTTTGATTTATGAATATATTAAGTTTCTCGTTCAATAAATACCTAGGAAATTTCCTGTAAGAATAATGGCTAAAATCAGTGACGAAGAAATGGAAACTGGCACTCCACCCGAAATTACAGAAGCAGCGAACACGGCGTGCTACAATTTATTACCAGAAAAATCAAGAAGCAAATACGATGCCGTTTATAATTTAATTAATATTTTTTTATTATTCATATCTTAGTATCTCTATTACGAGGTTGGTAATTAAGGTAAAATTGTAAAACAAATTAAAAGTATGTATTTCTTGGGCAGGTAGATTTTTTCCTTTCTCTCATGTACTTTTAATAGGAAGTTCCGAAAAATTTAATTAAAAAATGCAATATATTAAATCATTAAAAAGGTAATTTAAAGAGCTATGTAACTCACTGTATAAAAGATAAGTAGGGTAGAAAAAGTAAAAAAGTACTTTTACTCCCCGCAAGGGGTTAATTTAATTGCAAAACTTATTTTACATTACCCCTGATGAATTAAAAAAATATATTTATTTTTGTTTTATTATTTTTAATTTTTAAAATTTTTTAAAAAAAATAAATAATAGATTTGACTCTCTTAATTTATATGTACCTATGTTAATATTTAGGTTTTATGCAAAAAATATTATCCCAAAAATTAAGAAAAGAAGTATAAATTTACATATCTTTCTCTCTCGCTCCGCATGCTAATTGGTTGGCAAAGTGTATCTATCCATCCTTTAATATGTGGGCAAAAATTCTAATGCCTATGAGATTCAATTAGATACTTTTTTTAAAAGAAAATGTAGGATTTTCCAAATAATATTGCTAAATAATTTAAAAATAAAAAATAAAAAATGTATTAACAAAAAGTAGAATTTTGGCGCTGGTTCTCTAAAAATAATAGGAAACCCAATAACCAATCGCTTATCAATTTGCGTGAGATTTCTTATGTTTCATTGGAAGGTGCAACAGATGTTTAAGTATTTTCGGACCTCATTTTCACCTCTTAAAATAGTTGTATCTTCAGTACATTTCTGTATGAATTCAAGGTAAAACAGCACAGTAATATCTAAAATGTTTTTAAGATTTTTCTTCCTTTAGAAATGCCTGATGTTATGTCACACAGAAAAAGTGGACGTTTTTAATCAAGAGTCATAAAAATTGCCGTCTCACGTTGAAATCGATATACATCGTATTGCGCTTAATAGTTCTTAATTGCTCACATATAGGGAAGACTAACATGAGCGGAAATCTATAAGGAAGCATCTTTTTTAATAGATTACAAAATCTTACTTAAATACTGCAGTATGCAAATGATTAATTAAATATGACCGTTTGAGGTTCAGTTACTTGTAATATTGATATCGATCGTTTTCTATATTATCTATATCTATATTTATACAGGGAGATTCTGAACTTAATGGTACATTTGAATTTTAAGTGAGTATTCTCTTATTTTCTAAAGAATCCATGTATAATATTCTGCTATCATTAATGATATTTTTTTCTTATCTTTATCAAAGTCTGAGAGTCTAAGTTCTGACGTCTTAAGCGTGGTAAGGGGAAGTCTGCTCACACGGGACTTAAATATTTGAAGATTTGGAGAAGAAGGGAAAACTTCTGCGGGTGGCAAGTTCCATTAGGGATCAAGAAACGAACAAAGTAGAAAGCCAGGGTTTTCAACTTGGGACTGTAAAAGATGCATAAAAGTGAATTACGCTGTTGGAGGCTGCCAGAGAAAAAAGTATACTGGTCAACTCCTCAGAGCAGAAGCCGTGAAAACATCTATAAAAGAGCAACCCCTACAGCCCATAATGAGACAAACACAAAATTATCTTCTTTGAATAAAACCAAGAATGCTTCAGTTGTAGGAGACTTCTTCAGACATGAGAACAGTATTCTAAAGGGGGTCTGATTTGAGATATATAGAGAATATACAGATCAAAAGGAAAGAAATACTTTCTGGCTCGAAATAAAAATCCATGCTTTAATGTAATGTGTTTATGGCAGTTAAGGTTGTTCTCAAAAGTAACGCCAACAAGATTAAATGACTCCTTGTTCTGCAGAACTTGGCCGCTTATATGTAACGGATGAGTTTTGGCAGACTTCTTTCGCTACAGCGAACATGAGTCATGACTGTGTTTTGGAGGCATTAAAATGGACAAGATACATAGCGCCCCAATCCAAGATTAGCTTAGGGTCTTGTGAAAGAGATATCTGCGTAACCCTGCGCTAGTTTTCCAAATTACTATTAGAGGCTGACTTGAGAAATTAAATGTAGTGATGAGCAAAGCAAGACCAAGACCGGGCTAGTCTTGGTCTTGGTCTTGGTCTTGCAAGTCTGGTCTTGGTCTTGCAACAAAAGAAGGTCTTGGTTTGGTCTTGCCCACCCGTTCTTTTTGGTCTTGCTGCAAGAGTTTGCTGGTCTTGTTTTTTTGGTAAATAAAATGTTTTTTTTTAATATTTTCAAATAAATAAAAATGAAGATATTTTTCTGCTTTAAAGTTTTAAAATATACCAATTTTAACCTTACATGTACATTTAAATTATTTGTTAAAAAGCATATTTTAAATGTGGGGTTTATTTATTTATAGCCTTCATTTTTAGTTATATTGAGACACAATCGCTTTTATACATTTAGTGGCTTATAGAAACATTTTATAATAAGAATTATTAAATTTTATTTAAAAAGCATATTAAATTAAAGAAAAATACAAAACTGTATACTGTGCGAGCAAAAAAAAAAATTTTAATTTCAAAGATGTGAAATTCCATGAAAATGATTCGGATTTTTAAAAATTATTCAGGAACTTTTTAGTTCAAATATACTTTTTATTTTCAAATTAGTCAAACATTTGCCGAACAAAGTTTGTATAAATACTTTATAAACATTCTGCATATACAAGGTGGCTCGAGAGTGCGACAAAGCTCGATATCTCCGAAACCGTTCATAACGATGAAAAACTGAATTAACAAAAATTATAGGAAAAAGGTCGTAAAATGTAAAATTATTTTCTATCTACCACTCGAGAAAACTTGCTTAGTTTTAGCTTTTAACCTAAAATTAAAAAAATATGGCAAAAAATTCATTAAAAAAAATCGCTTTCCTGTATATTATGCTGGGAATTCTTAAACTGTCGACGTAGATGGTTTTTTAAATATCATTTTCAATTTTGACAAAAATGACGTCATCATTATACTTTTGGCATTGTTTTGACTTTTTTGTCTAAAGCGGAAGTGAAAATTAAAATCCATTTATATAAAAAGTATTCCTATATGACAAGACAAATATATTTTTTATTAAACCATCACTTTTACATTTATATCTTAGTTTTAAGGAGCAAACTAATGATGCCACTTCTTACAGTGTGGCAAAAAAATAATGTATTTCAGGCTTTTGAAAATTTTTATACACCCTGTAAGTTGCATCACTAAATAGCTAATTTAAAAAAACTTTAGGAATGGGTAAGTAATTTTTAGCTTCTATAACTTTTGTACTCCTAGTTATTATCTGTCGTAAACGGTTTTGGAGAAATCGATCTTTGTCGGACCATTGAGTCACAATCTTATTATTTTTAAAAGATTTACTAGTTATCGTTGTTAGACAATTTTATAAAAGAACAAAGTGATCGATTTAATTATAATTTTAGTAAAAAAACCTGTTACTTATAAAATAATCGCTTTTTTAGGCAGTTCTCGACACATTTTTTGTCATGTCTGTATGAAATACCTCTGTATATTGAATAAAAAATTGAATATTATAATTTAAAAAAAAGTGACAAAAGTGCAAGAGTCTTGCAGGTCGGTCTTGGTCTTGCGTAGTCTTGCACCCCTTTGGTCTTGGTTTTGGGGTTTTGGGGCCATCCCCCTTTTGGGAAAATCTTGGTCTTTGGTCTTTCCCGGTCTTGGTCTTGCTGTAAGACCAAGATCGCAAGACCAAGACCGGTCTCGCTCATCACTAATTAAATGTAAGAGTAGAGGGCGCTATCATCAGTAAAATAATGAATATGATTAATTTAAAGAAAAAAAGATAATTCATGTAAAGAAGAAATAGAGTAGTTACCAGTACTGAGCCCTGGGTACCCCACCACTAATTTGGTAAAAGCTGAAAGACCATCTACATAAGTGACATACCTCTATTAGAAAGGAAACTGGAGAGCCAAGAACAAAGCTTATGTAAAAGACCGTTTATTCAGCCCATCATGCCAGAACTGGTCAATGGATATGTTAAGAGCAACGATCTGGAATTCATTAAGAAACTCAAGGGACTTGTTCCAGTTGTGTGAGATAAAACAAAGACGATCTGGTTTTTTTTGTGATGGAATCTATACTCTCTGTCATAGTTAAAAGGGAGGGTTTTGGACCGGGAAGGTTTCAAGGGGGCTTTTTCCAGCCAAAAAACCGGTTTTTAAAGACCTTGGGGGGGTTTAAGATTTTTTTTTATTTTATTTTCCCAAAATTTTTTATTAAAAAAAAGAAAATTATTTTTATTTAAAAAAAACATGGAAAAAAAAGAAATGTTAAAGGAAACTAAAAAAAAGGAAATGGCCTTTTTTAAATGTTCAACCAACGGTGCCATTTAAAGGCGGGGCAATTTTAAAAAGTTTTCTAATGTTTTTGGGAAAAAAACCGGAAATGCATTTAAAATTTTTTTTCCAATTAAAACATTTTTTTTCCCGGGAAAAAAGTTTTTTTTTTACTAAAATTTTTTCTTGGATTTGTCGAATTAAAATTTTTGGGACAATTTTGGAAAAAAAGGCCTTTTTTGGGGGCCCCTTTCTTTAAACAAAAGGGGTTTATAATTTTTTAAAAAATTTGGGTTTATTTAAAGTTAATTTTAAAAAGATTTTTTTGGGGGTTTTCTTCACCAAACCAAGCCCCAAACCAAAACCCCTTTTCCTTTTTGACCAAACCCCAAAAATAAATCGAAAAAAACCATTTTTAAAAACTTTTTCCTTTTTTCGATTTTTTTTTTTAAAACAAATTTCTTTATATTTTTTTTTAAGGTTTTTTCACCCAACATTTTTACAAAAAAAAAAAAAATTGGTAAGAACCTGGACAAAAAAGGTAAAATTATTTAATAAGTAACAGGGGTTTTTTTTCATAAAATAATAATTAAATCGATTTTTTTTTTTTTTTTATACAGCTCAATGACAAACGAGTAAATTCAATAACATGTTTCAAAAATATTGAGATGGACTCTAATTTTTCCACAAAGCTCGATATCTTCGAAACCGTTCACGACAGACAAAAGGGGGCACAAGTTATAGAAGCTAAAAATTCTTTCATATTTCTGATGTTAAATTAGCTATCTAGTAATGCCGCTTACAGGGGAAAAAATTAAAAAAATTTCCAAAACCAATAATACATTATTTTTGTTCCACACTTGAAAGGACCATAAGATTACATCTTAAAACAAGATATAAATGTGATGGATTAAAAAAATATATTTGTCATATCATAGAAGGATTTTAAATATCATTGGTTTAGATGGAAAAGTAAAAAACAATACCAAAAGAATAATGAGACGTCATTTTTGTCAAAACCGAAAATTATATTAATATTTAATCTACGTCGACAACCCTTGTGAAAAAGTTCAACAATTTCCAACATAATATAAAGATGGCGTTTTTTTTATGGATTTTTCTCCATAAATTTTGTAATTTTGGGTAAAAAGTTAAAAATAAGGGAGTTTTCTTGAGGGATGGATTTTTCGAAAATTCTGGGATAAAAAATAATTTTATGTTTACGCCCTTTTTTTTCTATAATTTTTTTATGTTGGGACACTATCATAAGAGGGATCTCGAGCTTTGTTACACTATTTAGCCACCTTGTAAATGTAGAATGTTTATAAGGTATTTGAACAAACTTTGTACGGCAAATGTTTGACTAATTTGAAGATAAAAAGTTCATATGAATTGAAAAGTTCCTTGAATAACTTTTTTTTTTTAATCAGAAACCTGTGTTTCGTATCAGAATCATTCTAACGGAAATTTCACGTCACATCTGGTTAGTTATTATTAAGTCTTTTTTTTTTGCTTAAACTCTACACCGTTTTATATTTGCTTTAATTTTATATGTTTTTTCAAAGAAAATTTAAATAATTTTTTACTTAAATGTTTTCAATTCAACTAAAATACCACAATAAATAAATAAACCCCCACATTAAAAATATGCTTTTTAATCAAATAATTTAAATGTATGTGTAAGGTTAAAATTTGTATATTTTAAAATTTTAAAGCAAAATATATAGTCTCTATCTTTATTTATTTTTAAGTACTAAAAAATATGTTTTATTTAACATTGCTTAGTATAAATAATTACTACCAAAAAAAGCAAGACCAGCAAGACTCTTGCCAAGCAAGACCAAGACCGGGTGGTGCAAGACCAAGACCAAGAACAAGACCTTCTTTTGGAGTGCAAGACCAAGACCAAGACCAGGCTTGCAAGACCAAGACCAAGACCAAGACTAGCCCGGTCTTGGTCTTGGTCTTGCTTTGCTCTTCACTATGCCCAGTTGAAAGAATTCAATTTGAATTGAAAGAGAATATATTGTTTACAAATTTTGGAAGGATCGTAAATGGAAAAGCAGGATACGGTAGTATCCCAAGGGTGGGAGGCAAAGAAATCTCTTAGACCATCCCAGTCGGCCGAGTTGTAGCGCCAGACGATGTGTGGAGGCATACATTCAGTTGCCTCAGAATGTATAGAGTATGATACAGTGTTACATTTGTTATGTTGCATGTTTAATTAACAATAAACCGATTTATTTTAAATCGGCATAAAGGAAAGCAATTGATTTTCTGTTTCAAAAAAATCTAATTTTGGAACTCTACAGGCGTAAACTTTAAATCGTTTCGTTACGTTACGCCGAAACTAATTTCATTTTAAGAAAAAATATTTAGCAGGAAGAGATTTGACGTGTTTTTGGACGAAACATTTTTTGCAAAGGCATACGTCTTCTATAAAAGACTTTTTTAGGCTTTATTACAACATTTCCAACACCTTATTAATGTCTACAAACCAACCATTTTCAGAATAAATCGTTTCTCACACAAAAACGTGGTTGAAACATGACGACATCATTACAAAATACCATTATATCTGGAACAGAACTACTTTTTAAATGTGAAACATTTATATCATCACGAGTCTTATGTTGCTTTGTATTATTGTCATCTCTGATTATCTTATTACGTTGATGAGCCAAAAAGGATTATTTATTTTATATTTCAGATTGGAACTTTTTCTTCTAACGAATTATGAGATCACGAAAATCATTAACTAAATCTTTTGTAAGGCTTTAGAGAAATGTTTGTTGTTGAAATAAAACGTGATTATAAGATTATAACTTTTTTATAATAATTCTTGGTATATACAGGGTTTCCAAATAATAATTAATAACTGTTTCCATCTAGTTTTTCTAATGCTAATTATGTTTAGATGTTGTCATGCTGAGTTAGTTAATTCGCATCTACCTTGTATACGCTAAGATTAAATCAAGCTTATATAAGCAGGTAAATTTAGGATCATATAACATAGCTACAAGCTAAAGACGTTTGGTCACGTTGTTTTACACATACAGAGGTATCGTTGACGTATCAAATTTCTTGTTATGTCTTTCTTCGATACCAGCTAATATCATGTGGACAAAAACTTGAAAGTTAATTTTATTATTGCACGATTCTGTCCAAAAATTACAAAATAAATTCTATATTTTTTAATGGCCTAACGGAAATATTTTTTACAAATGAAAAATAATTCTTCTATGCTATAAATGGTGTGTCTTTAAGCTAAGCTAATAAGTCACAGTACGAAAAATTTAATAAATAATATTAATAGATTACTTATTTTATTTTAATAATTTTAATTTTATTTTTAAGGTAAACGATCTCATGGCTCACGTGCAGGCAGACGAAACGGTAAGTTTGTTGTCTCTATTCATTTATTTGTAAAAACTTTACGACATATATTATACACACACATATTATACGGGGTGATTCATGAGGAAATGTCAATACTTTAGGTACGGGTTCAGGGTCCAAAAATAAACATAAAAATCTATATAAATATGAGTCCGCAAGGCCTTTGTTTCTGAAATACAGGGTGTTAAAGTTTTCATTTGACAAGTAAAAAAAAATTTTTTTAAAATTTTAAAACCTACCTTATGTTTTGCTGAACATAATTAAAGAACAATAATTTTATTAAAAATTATAACACATATTGTTTGATTATATATTTTGTGTTATTTTTTTTAAATTTTGCTATTATAAAATCAGATGGGTCGTAATTTTGTTAAATCCAAATATCTCGAAAACGGTTGCTCATATCAACTTTTAACAACTATAGCTTTTTGACGTAAAAATGACAAAACAAATATTTAATTTACTTAAAAATGTAATGCAGGGCCGTACCAAAAAATTGTGATTGTTCAAAATAGTAATATCACCCCTACAAGTAAGAGCCGTACTAAGAT
>JAHBCN010021176.1:0-14405 GCA_019359885.1 Listronotus oregonensis | reverse complement strand
AGCAAATGTTAGTTCTTCCGGGCTTCGATCTGCTGCAACGGTTCAGTTCTTCTTCTTTTGATGTTCATCAAATCTAAAAATCCAGTGAATGGCCCCTCTACTCGATGAAGTTGTATCCTGTTTTTTGGTTGAGCTTCATTATTGACAAAAAACTCCAACTCCATATTTAACCAATCTGATTTTTATTTTCAAATGCAGTGTTATTTTTTGATGCGTTGACCTTTTTGTGTCATATTTCTCATGAATTTATATAAGATTTTTAAGACCTTCTGACAAGCGTTAACTCGCTTGGTAGGGCATTTTTTCTGCCAAATAACAACGCCCCATTTTTCCTTGATGACAAATTTTAACCAAGGTTGGCTTTTTTAAAAAAGCAGATTTTGTTCAGACCCTGAAAAAATAAATTGTAACTTTGTTAATTATTTTATTACTAGCAAACCTATGTTCAGGGGGGATAATGTAGGATTCTAATGGAAAAAATTTTTTTAAATCATCCATAGTTTGGGCCTATTCAATTCAAAAAACAATCAAATCTTTCCTTTTTATAATATTTGTACAGATTATACTTTGCAATCAATGGTACTTCAAATTACATTAGAAAAATCTTCCAAAATTGAGACCGTAGCTTGAAGAATTGAATGTTAATTCTAAAAAACTACATTATCAATAGCTGTTTGGATTATAATTTATATTTTGAAACTACATGAATGATTGTTAAAACTGTTTCTTTAATTTTAAGTTCAATTTTTTTTTAATTTAAAAAACCCAATTTTTTTATTTTTAATTTTTTTAAAAAGATTTCGCCCCATTTTAAAATTTTGGTCGCCAAAAATTAAAAATTTTTCCCAAAATAAATTTGGCAATTTTTTTATTTTCTTTCAAATTTAAAATTTTCTATAAAAAATAATTGTTAAAAAAAATTTTTTTTTAAAAATATGAAAAATTTTTTTTTTTTTTCTTTAAAGTCTAATTTTTTTTAAAAAGGAAAAAGAAAAAATTATTTTTGTTGGTTTTTGGAACCAATTTTATAAAAATTTGGACCAGAATAAATTTTAAAAAAATTTTCCTTCAAACGAATTATCGCGTTAAGAGGGGTCTTAAAAGGTTTTAAACAAAATTTTAAACAATTTAAACAATCATATTTTATTTGAAAAATAAAAAATTGAAATTAAAAAAAATTGTTAATTTTTTGAAACAGTTTAAAAAAATAAAGAAATATTTTAAATAAATATTTTTTTAATTTCATTCCAAAATGGTCATAGATTTAAAATTTTCACCCCACCCAAAAAACGAAAAAAAAATTAAATTTTTGGCGTTTTGTTGTTTTCCCCACAACCATTTAATAAAATTTTTCCAATGACAAACAAAAAAAAATTTTTTTTTTAAACCGGTTTGGAAAGGGACCTTTCCCCCCCGGGTGGAAAGTTGAAGTCAAAAAACGTCAACTTTCCACCTTTCAAAGATAGGTGAAATGTCATTATGGTTGTAAATAAAAATAATTACAACCCACTAAACACAATATTTGATTTTTAGGCTAAGAACTTCTTGAACCATCCCGTATACACTATTAAAGTGAAATTTAAAGCCAGAATAAGCGCGTATAACAAGCCTATAAATAATAAAATACTTACATAACTTTAATCTGTTGCTGTCTCCTCAACTGCTCGTCCTTCGTTAAAACTCCCAGGATAATTTCCCTTTCCTTATCCGTCAGGATAGCGGCTTCTCGGGTCGCGGCAGCCAGGATTTCGTTAGAAGAAGACGATGGCAATCCTTGGATTTCGTCGATACATGACATTTCACTTTAAATTTTAGTTTATTAAAGTAATAGATCCTTTTAACACAATACATACAAGTAAAGACTAATTTATTTAAGAAGATATTTTATATAATTGTTCGCATGTCATTTTTATAAGTGTTTTTGTCACCGGGACATAGTTTTCATTTCACTGTCTACCGTAAATAAAGATAAAATGATTCAAAGTTAGTATTTTTAAACTAGTCTATTCAAGAAGTTGATTTTTGTGCGAAAATTAGTTACAAGTCAGCTAAAAATATGGTTGATGGTTTAAACGATCCGAAATAGCATCTAGCAAAAGACTTATTTTGAACTTTTCCTCCAAAAAAATTACAATTTTTTTAAGAGTGCATTTACGCTACACCTTAGGGGTCGGGCGAAAGGACGCGGAGACGGTGGGCGGAGACTAACAAACTCCCACTACCACAATTTTCGTATAGCCGCATTAAAAATATTATATTTTATTTAGGTTCTTCCAAATTCGGTGTATCGATGCGATGTTGTTTCCGATTGCAAGCCTACAGGAGATAACGTTTTCGGTAACTATTTTTCACTTAAATGACATAAATTATACACCATTTTAAAGGTAAGGTAATCTATTCCTCTGATGTAACGGATTTTTGAAATATAAGTCAAGTTAAGGAAAAATAATATCTAAACATAACCGATTTTAGGGTGACTTTTACTCAAGGAAATATTAAAAACTAAATCCAAATTTACAAAGCTATTACAGCAGAAGGCTAGATTTAAGTGTTGGCTTTAATACAGTTTTTGAAAATTATCGATAACTTATACCGTTTTTGAGAAAAATATTATGCCCTAAACCCCAAATTGGATCCAATTTTCGGGGCGCGAATGGACTCTTAATAAAAAACTGTAAAAAAATAGCCGTCCAGCTTTTTGGCAATATCTCAAAAAGTATCGGTGATAGCTTAAATATTATAAAAGTTTTTAAAAGAACAGGAAATTTCAGTAAGAAAGTTCTTAATTCCCGGAACTGTAGCTCCAATATTTATAATTTTAATTTAACTTTGAAAATCGGCTTTCGCGCGGCAGTTTCGGTATGCGCGCCGCCACTGTAGTAAGCGTAGTTTTTAAATAATTTTTTAATGCAATAAAATATTAATTAAAAAATTTGAAAAATTCTGGTGTATTGACCAAACCACTTCAAAGAATATTACATCTATACACCATTTTCAAAAAGTTATTCAATTGTTAATTAACCGTTTTTTTACGGGTCTCTATTGTCATAAAAGGCGGTTTAAAAGTTTAAATAATTATCTATAATTTTTTTTTCTTGGAGCCCTTTTTATAAACATACTTAACGAGATGACATGAAAGTTAATATAAAAAAATATTTCATAAATAATTAACTTTTGAAGTAAAAATTTAAATAATGTTTGTTAAATAATTTTTTTTTTAATTTTAAGCTATTACTAATTTCATCTTTTTGTTAGGCATTTTATAATCACTTTTTTGTCATTTGTTTATAAATTGTTTATAAACAAATGGATTAATTAAAAATTTTTGAAAAAATGTTTTCGCCAAATTGTTAGCGTAAGAAAATAATGATTTAAAAAATATATTAAAAACAATCGTTTATTGTTTATAATCGTTTTTTTTTTCATATTTTTATGATTGAAATGAATTATTAAGGAATAGTTTTTTTTAAATCATTATTTTCTTACGCTAGCAATATGGCGAAACAACTTTTTTTTTAAATATTCAATTAATCCATTTGTTTATAAAAAATTTATAAACAATAGAAAGGAAGAAAATTAAAAAGTTATTAAAAAATGCCTAACATAAAGATAAAATCAGTAATAGCTAAAAATTTAAAAAAATATATATTTAAGAAACATTATTTAAATTTTCTTCTTTTTTACTTCAATAGTTAATAATTATTGAAATATTTTTTTATAAACTTTCATAATGTCATCTTGTTAAATATGTTTATAAAAAGGGCTCCAAGAAACAAAAAATTTAAAGATTAATTATTGAAACTTTTATACCGTTATATCATATTTTTTGAAGTGTCTAGAGTCTAGATGATACCAGAGTTTTTTTTTTAATTTTTAAATTACTATTTAATTGCATAAAAAAGTATTTTAAAACTACGTTTACTACAGTGGCGGCGCGCGCATGCCGAAACTGCCGCGCGAAAGCCGTTTTTTTTAACGGTAAATTAAAATTATAAATATTCCAGCTACAATTTCGGAAATCGAGAACTTTTTAACTGAAATTTCCTGCTCTTTCAAGCTTTTATAATATTTAAGCTATCACTTATACTTTTTGAGAATTTGGCAAAAAGCTGGCTTTTTTTTACAGTTTTTTGTTAATAACAATTATAATATTTTTTCGCAAAAAAAAATATGTTTCTTTCTAGAGACCATTTGGGATCGTTTAAACCATCAACCATATTTTTAGGAGACTTGTAACTAATTTTCCCAGGACTTCTCGTCTAGACTATACGTCGTCTTGAGGCAAATAATTATCTTGAAGACACACAAAAAAAATTGTGAAAATGGCGAAAATTATCACAAGAATTACCACAAAAAGTTAAATTATTTCCGGAAGGTATTTTAAGAATCATCCAGAGCGGTAAGTGCAAGAATTGCACATCACTGCCAATAGAGTTTGGTATCATGGGCCAACTTTTATAAAAAATGAAATTTTTTGACAAATAACAAATAAAAAAGTTTCTGATTTGAAAAAACAAACTTGTAAAATTTTAAAAAACATTGTTTAAGAACAAAACTAAATGGGTTTGTGGTCACTTTTTTTATTTATTTTACCTGACAAAAATGTAGTTACTCTTGGCAAAAAACTTAATAGTAACACAGGTCCACAAAAAAAAGTGGGTATTGGACTAAGATTTTCTTTAATTAAAAAACCGATTTTACTTATAGTTTTAATTATGTTGCATGAAATTGAAAATTTTATGACAAAAAAAAAACCATTCTAATAGTATAATATTTTAATTTTTATTCAAAAATTTTCCCCCCCTCCCTCGTGCAAAAAATTAACCAGATAATTTACAAATTCCACTCTTTTTCAAATGGGAATTATAAAAAAAAAGTTTTTTTGAAAATTTCTTTTTTTAAACACTCGTGGTATTCCCCGAGTTTTTTTTTCCCCCCAAAACGAATCAAAGTCAAAATTGAGCCCAACAAAAAAAGTTGGAAAAACCCAAAAAACCAAAACGGTATAGTCTGTCTAAAGTATACCGGGGTTTCCTTCTTTATGATTTTTGCCGACAGCAATAAAACTGCGGATCGGTAGGTATTAAAACAGAACATTAGGACACTTTAAAATAAAAATTTATAATTTATTTTTTGGCTGTTTCTTCAGCCTCCCGGCGAACCTAACAGGCTATCCTCCACCAGGTTTATTCTTTCCAGGTGCTTTTTGGGAGTTTACAATGACCTGTTAGTTGACCTCCGTTATCCTTACGACCTTACGGCTTGGCTCGAGGTCCTTAAACTTTGGCCAGCGGGTCTTAATGAACTGCTTTGCCTGTCGTTGTCCCGGTTTTTTGTACCCACCAGCGGAAACCTTCTTCTCCCAACTCTTAATAGATGCTTTGAAGAGCCTGCCGGAGATACCGCGGGAAACCCGGGCCTATCATTTCCGCGGCTGATCCTCTTTTGGCTAGGTCGTCGGCCTCTTGTTACCTGGATGGCCCTCGTGGCCTGGTACCCAGGCTACCGAAAGGGTTTTTTTTTCCAAGCCAACCCAGGGCCTGTATACGTCCCGACTAGTTTGGAAGTAACTTTTGGGGAACTGATGGCCTTCAAGGCCGCGGCTATCTGAGTAAATGACGATATTTTTTCCTTTTACTCCCCTTTTCTTTAATCCTCACGGCGCAATACTATTTTTTGCGATTTCCCTTGGAAAACCGTGGCTGTGACCGAGACTTAAGATTACCTTTTCTCTAGGCTTATCTCCATAGATGCCAGCTCCTCACCCTTGTTGGTCTTGGAGCCATCTGTATCCAAAATATGATGGCTTTATTGGAGGGCCTTCCTTCCATCCTCCCTATCGGTATGCCCTAATTCTATTGAAGATGAAACGGGGGTTGTCCTGTCTGAGGGCATCTCAAACAAGAGCTGACCTCTTGGTTCCTCTATTTCCATCTTGGAGTCCTTCGGTGTTCTTTTGGACTTTGACCTCTTTGAGCCTATAGGTACCGCCTTTACTTGCCCCTGTTTAAGGGAAAGTGGCGGAGGTTGCACCCTTTTCGGGCTGCGGTTGGAGTTGTTTATATTCCCGTGATCCCACGCACTAGCCTTTGCCACTTTAAGTTGTCTGATTGCTATGGTTGGGGCCTCTTGCCCCCAGGCAACTAACCATAGGTTATCATGGGTCTTATTACCTTTTTTATACAACCACATTTCATCTTTGGGTTAAGTCCCCAGCTTTTTCCCAAAGTCTGGGGCTCTCCCAAAAGGGCAATTTTTGCCCTTTTTGAACAAGTTTGTTGGGTGTGGTCCCCAGTTCATCTTTGGTCAAAAATGACCCCCTAGTACTAACCTCTTTTGAGAAGGGGATTTCCACTCCATTGAGCTTTGGACATCTGAGTGCCCTTAGTGCTCTTTTCTTTGTGATGGGAACAATAACGGTCTTTTGTGGATTAACCGACAGACCTTCCTCCCTGCACCATTCGTCTACGATGTTCAGTGCGTTTTGCGTCCTTTCTGAAACAAAGTCTAGTGCGTAGCCGAGGCAGTGAAACCTCTCTTTGGCCATTTTTGCCAGAAGGTCGTCGACTAGGATCGCCCAGTATAATGGTGATAGCACACCTCCTTGTGGGCAGCCCCTCCCCACCTCAGCTTCTATGGTGTATTTAGGTAAGTATAATCTTAAAATTACATTAAGAAATTAAATATATGCAAAGTTTTAATAAATTTATAACTGCATTATCTATACATAATTACATTTTTAATCTAAATATCTAAATCTAATTCTGTTTCACTATCAAAGTCATCATTGAGATTAATTACAATAGGATTTATGTTGTTTTGGATAGAAATGTAAGTCATCAATTTTTATAATGTGCTGTAGTGAATTTTTCAGCTCTCAACTGGTATGTTAGTAATTACATTTTTTATCAAATTTATAACACTGGGACTTAAAGTAGGTGTAAAATTTTCTGCTCTGATCTTTGATTTTATTTGGTTCCACAAATGCTCTATGGTGTTAAACATGCAGTGATACGGAGGAAGCCGTAAGACAGTATGCCCAGCCTGTTTAGCCAAATTATCACATACATATTGTTTTTTAATTGCATATGAATTTAGGACTTTCATAAGATGCGTTTTTTTGTAACTGAATTCAAAATAAATATTATTTTCTAACAAATATTCCTGGATTTCAGTTTTTGAACTTGATGAAGCTGGTGCTTTGTTTAGCAGACGGCTGTGGTAGCTTGCGTTATCCATGACAATAACACTGTTGTTTGGAATATTTTTTAAAAGATAACTTTGAAACCAGTTTTTAAAAAGTTCTGCACTTGTGTCCTCATGATAATCCAAGCTAGAATCCTTAATATTCTTTGCAGACAACAGCAAGCAGTTTGGGACAAATCCGTCTTCTCAACCAGCCTGTATTATGGAAATGCGTTTTCCTTTATTTGAAGGTGCTTTCGTCTGACAGTTTTGACTGGAATCAACCCATCCTTTAGATACTGTGTCATGTGTATCGAACCATGTTTCATCAAGGTAAATTATGGATCTGTTTTCTAACCTATATCTTTTAATTTCTTGAAGGTAATTAAATCTCCAAGTGCGTAGTCTGTGCGATTCAACTACTACTTGTCTTTTGTCCATTTTGCGGTATTTAAATCTCATTTTACAAACAACTCTATGGAGGGTGGCACGGGTAATATTTATATTGGTTTCGTCTTCGTCTAGCTTCTTTTTCAGTTTATCCAAGGTAGGAATAACTTCGCTTTCATAAAGGCACTATATTTTCCTTTTTATTAGGTCCTGATCACTATTGTCTATACGGTGAGATTGAAAATCACTACGTTTTTTCTTTTGTTCAATTCTTCACTAATAATAATATCCCTTATCGATGATATTGGAGTTTTTGTAAGTAGACAGGTTTCTTTTAAAGATTCTTGTTTAATTGGACCTCTACTGATTAGTTTCATACACATTTTTCACAACCTGTTTTGCATCTAATGACAAATGATTTCGACGCGACAAAGTTATATTCTCGTAAAACAACTTTTTCGAAACGCACAGTAAAAACGGTTATTCAACACTGCCACTAAAATATTAGCCAAAATATTTATATGCCTAATGGTTAATACTCAAGAAATACCTGGCCCACCCCTGCCCTTATGAACAAATGGGTTTACCCAATAACAATAGGTAATAAAATCGTTAAAGGTTTATTGGGGTATGGTCCATCAAAAGCCATAACGATATACTTTAGACAGACTATACATTTACCGGCAGAAATGTGCTACCACGGAATGTTTGGACTAAAACTATATAAACTATAAGAAATACAAAAAATTTCATACAACAAAAAATAGAGCTTCTAAATTGTCTATATAAAAAGTTATATAAACATTTTTGATAAGATAAACAATAAAGGAGATATAAACGAAAATGTAATTTTGACAAAAAATTTCAATCCAAAATAGGATTTAAAAAATTATTAATGTAATTTTTTGTTTTTTTTTTATTATACATAATTTATTTTATTTATTTGAATCCCAAATCACTTAAAATTTGCAGAAAAAATCAAAAAAAAAAAAATCACTTTTTTTTTCAGGGGTATACTTTTAAAATTTTAATTATTTGGTGTTTTGATTATAACTCGAAAAATATTACACAAATAACATATTCATGTCATATGAAGTTTCGTGTATGTTTCATAGTTTTTGAGATATTAACGTTTTAAATAAAAAAATGTTTTTATCTGAAATCACGCCTTTTCTCAATTTTTTGCTGTTTGATCCCCAATTTTAACTTCAGATTCATGTTCAGCGGAAAAAAAATACTCAGAAAATCTTAGTCCGAACACCAGCACACACCACTTTTCTTTTTTTTTGTGCACCTGTGTTATTTCTGTTATTGCATAAAAATGTTTTACAGTAACTATTAAAATTAAACTTGTAAAATTGGACCCAATAATTATTTATGCAAACACTTAATTTATAGTTAAACCAAAAATAAAAAAGAAAATAAAATTTTTATCCACCAAGAAATAAAAAAAAATAAATCTATTTATTTTCCTTAATTTCTCATTAATCTCATTAAAGCCCTAATAACAAAAATAAAATAAAAATAACGTAAAGAAAATAATACCTCATTATTATCTACACTACAAACAACGTAAAAAGAAAACGTTTTTTTTAGAGGGGGAAAACCACCTGCCTCAAGGCCACGTGTTGCTCCTTAGTTGCGATGTCCTTGATCCAGGAAAACGAGCCCCCCTTTCCGGGACATATTGCACGAGTACACGCGACAGGCAGACTGCGGCGGGCTGAACGTCGCGTTTACTCCCGTGCTCCCGATTTTCCCCCCTTGTCCTCCGGGAGCATCTGGACTGTGCGTCATCGTTATTCCATTGTGTGTCTATGGGCTTTATGATGTTGGCCACCGTTATCTGTGTCACATGGAGCTAGTCGACTTCCGATGTGTCGAATTGAAAGTTGGGCATTGTCTTTCTTTCTATATGTAAGGAAGGATATACACGTGTGTGATGTATGTTGATAAATATACTACAAGAGGTGTTTAAATGTGATCTAAAATGTCTCTTTTTGTACAACCGGGCGTAAAATACTATTTAACACTCCCATTTCAGGGCGTAAAATTACACTTTTAAGCTCTAGGGCGTAGAAGTAACAAAAACGCCCTCATTTATAAATTTATATTTTTTGTACTATAATTTTTGTGTATACAGGGTATCGCGTAAATGGGATACCCTGTATATTATACCATTATATGATAAATCTTTAGACGCTGATTTCCAAAATGTATTACACTTTATGGTTATTTTTATTTTTAAACAGAAAACGATAAAAATAACATTTTAACTTATAACAGAAACGACGCATAATGCTTAATGTCAGTAAATTTGGCCAAAAATGATGTCTTAAAACTATTTAATAAGGTGTTTTCTAAAGAAAAAAAATGTAATTGTGTCCTTAAACAAGAAAAATAATAAAAAATGCTGCCGTGGCACGACACGAATATTAATGGAAATCTACAGAGAAGATGGCAATAGGCGCATAACATGTAAAATTACTTTTAGACACTCGCGTCTAGAGATACCCCGTGATCACGAGCTTCTTGACAGTGTTGACACGTGAAACATGCTTTATTATACAGAGACTCGGTGATAAAATAGTTATTAAGGTATCAAGGGTATTATAAGGATAATACCGCTTGAGGTCGATGGTGTGTTTCCCGAGGGCCTTTGGCCTGAGGGATATACGTTGACCGAAAGCGTTACTATCCTCAATACCCGTGGTGCCTTCAACGTTTAATGTCCGATCAAATATTCTTTATATGAGAAAAATTTGAACGAATTTTGAATGTATTAGTTTAAACCTAATCAAGTACTAGCATTTCCCTGAAAAAATTGTCGAAATGTAATTGTGGTAACCATGGTTGTAAGTTATTTGTCAATAAGACAGCACATAAAAATGTCCGAAGTAGTGGAAAATACCCATCTCCCCCAAGATATTTTAGTGAAAGCTGCTAAAGCTGAGCATGCGCTTGTGTCAGAAAAAACTAGGCGGATTTACGAGAAAGAATATTTCCATTTTGAGGCCTGGCTGACGGAACACTGCGTGGACCGTGTGGACGAAACCGTTTTGATGGCTTATTTTCAAGATTTGTCAGAGTCATATTATCCAAATTCCCTTTGGACAAAGTTTTCAATGTTACGTAAAGAATTAATAGTTCATAAGAAGATAAGAAGTAATGAAAAGTTGATTTCTCTGCAACAGTTCCTAAAGCAACTTGGGAGAAATTATCAGCCTAAAAAGTCGAAGGTTCTGACTCGCGAACAAGTTATAACTTTTTGGAAGAAGCGCCGACTGAAAAATATTTGGCAGATAAAGTTGCATTAGTGTTAGGTGTATTCGGAGCTTGTAGAAGAGACGAGCTTGTGAAAATGAAGTTTTCCGATGTGCGTGATATGGGTCAGCATATATTTATTGACATTTCACAAAGTAAAAATGGGCAAGCAAGGAGCTTTTTGGTTATTGATGACAGTGCGCAACAAAGTTAATTCGGGACTATGTGTCTTTGCGACCTAAAAGTGCACCTATTGATAGGTTGTTTTTGTGCTATCGTGATGAACGATGTACTGTGCAGCCTATAGGTAAAAATACATTTGGAAATATACCCTTTAAGATTGCTACATATTTGGGTTTACCTGATGCTAAGGCGTACCCAGGTCATTGTTTAAGACGCACAGCGGCAACAATTCATTCTGATGCGGGAGGTAGTTCCGTGAGCTTAATGAGGTTAGGAGGCTGGAAGAGTTCCTTGGTAGCACGAGGGTACGTGGATGATAGTGAAAGCTCCAAATTGGCTAATGTTTCCCTTGTAGTTGGGAAAAGTATTACTTCAAGTAACACAGCAACTGCGGTGGGGTATGGAAAGGGTGGAATTTTCCGGTCAGTTTGAAAATTGTACGTTTTACTTTAAAAAATAATTTTTATTTATGATACGTATATTGTGTAAGTATGTTTGTATTTTCGTAATAAGTGCTTAAATGAAGATAATTTATTGTTTATTTATTGGTAAATTTGTAGGCCCTAGGGCGTTATTTTTTTAATAATGTCCTAGGGTAATATTTCGTATTTAACTGACTTTTACATAATATTATTATTTGTCAAATAATATACCAGTCGGACATTAATTTATTTAACGTTATGTTAAAAGTACAGGGCGATCCATCATAAATGTTACCCCCCTTAACTTTTTATGTCTTGTTTTAGAAATAAAACGTTTTATATAAAAGTTGTAGAGTTTAAAGTGGAAATTTTTGTACCATAATTTTTTGTATACAAATTCGGTAAATCGTAAACAAACAGAGTTACCTTTTTTAAATGGGATACCCTGTTTATTATACCAAAATTATATATATATATATATATATATATATATATATATATATATATATATATATATATATATATATATATATATATATATATATTTTCCTTGGGGTCCACGCAGGCTGATCCCCAAGTACTAACGTACCGTGGGTGTCTTAAGTGTGGTGAGAGGGAGTTTGTTCACACGGGACTTAAATTTTGAATATTGGGAGGAGAAGGGGAAAAATTCTGCTTGCTCTGTTGGGAGCTGCCGAAGGAAATTATACGGCCAATTCATCTGAGCAGAAGCCGTGAAAATACCTATGGAAGAGCGACCGATCTCCTACAGCTCGATGGTGGGCAAGAAGAGGAAGCCTAGTTAAGTTATTCTTAAAAGTAACGCCGACAAGATTAAACGACTCTTTGTTCTGCAAAACTTGGCCGCTCATATGTAAGGGATGAGCATTGGCAGACTTTTTCCGCGACAGCGAACATGACTGTGTTTTCGACGCATTAAACTGAATATGATAGATCTTTAGACGCTGAATTCAAAAATGTATTACACTTTATAGTTATTTTTATTTTTATGGACAAAAAACAATTAGAATAAAATTTTAAGTTAGTTAGCCATGGTCTGCATATATCGCCTCGCTCGACTTTTAATAATGACAAAAACGACACCTAATGTTTAATGTCAGAAAATTTGGCCAGAAGCGAAATATTACAACTATTTAATATGGTGTTTTTTAAAAAAGAAAAATTTTAAAATGTGTCCTTATATATAAAAAAATTTTAAATTGGAGCCGCGGCACGACGCGAATATATGGAAATCTACAGAAATCTACTATTGCCACATACCATGTAAAATTACTTTTAGACGTATTTACGCATTATTTGAGAGAAATAATCATTAAAAAAAAAAAACAAAAACAAATTATTTCAAATCAAGATGAAGAATTAGACATCTATCTATATTATCAGTAGCCAAATAAGTTCGTGCGGTTTTTGGTAGAAAAATATAAATTTTTATTGAGAAACAATAAGACACCATTTATTCGTCAAAGTAATTACCATCACACTCAATGATCTTTTGCCAACGTGGAACCAATTTTGTATGCCGGTATTGTAGAACTCCATGGATTTGCAGTCAAAAAATTGGCGGACTGCATTTATTTCACCATCTCGAGTTGTAAACTGTCGGTGCCTCATACAGTTGTCAAGAGACAAAAAAAAAGTGATAATCACTTGGCGAAATGTCGGGAGAATATGGCGGGTGCGGTAACGTTTCCCAGCCGAGTTCAGAAATTTTTTCTCGGGTCACTCTTGCGGTATGAGGCTTGGCGTTATCCTGCAAGAATATCATCACTTTCGTCCTATTGATCAAAGCGGTAAAGTGCTACTTTCTACTTGATTTTTCCAAAATCTTGTTTTTTTTCCATCTTAGTATATTTTATAGTTTTTTAGATTCTAATGATGAGGGTCAAGCTTGACTAACCCTGTATATACCTCTGTTAAGACAGAGGGAATTCCTTTATTTTGCAACCCCATTTTAAATTTCTTAGAACTTTGATGTCATTCACGGGTATTGTGTCGTATATCCGGTATTTTGTAGAGTTTCAAAGCTCTCACCGATACAATACATCTTTTGAGCCTTTGAGCATTATTATTTTGGAGAGAACAGGGGAGTTAATAAATATAAAGGAATGATATTTAGGTAGATAGAGTATTCATTAAAACAAAGCTTTTGAAGCTGCTTTTAATCTTGTGTTGGAAGAACTTGTGATTTCTTTTTTAAATAGTGTATAGTTTTTTTTTTTAATTTAAATTCAAGTGTTCCGTTTCCTTAATTTATTATTTTTTTGTAACACATAAAAAACAGTAATATTTGGCATTAGGTGTCTTTTTATTTACGGTAAAAAAAGTGCCTCTATTGTCAGACCTGGTTAGTTTTAGTTCTGTTAGTATCAACCAATACTAACTGGTTAATACTAACCCCAACTAACCACGAGCAATGTTTGGACGGTGGCTCTAAACTGAAAACTCAAACAAAAAACATCGATACGATGACACCAAAAAAAGGGTAATATTGTTTTTTCTACTTATCGTGACAAAACCTACTGCATTCAGAACGTGTGGTCCTTCGAGCATATACGTACTAGAAGCAGCCCTACCTCTGGACAATACGAACAACGTGCGAGAGAGAAAGAAAAATCGCACAATAACATCTTTCTCTTGCTTCCCCCAACTTGCTGACTAATCGACAGAGAGGGACTGACTAACCAGCACGCAGATGGGGTAAAGTGTATTTATTCATATTTAAACCAAGAAAAATCTCCCAATTAAGACGGGCAAAAAAAAACCCTAAAATATCCTAATTTTAAAAATCCGTACTAGCCGGGTTTTTAAAAAAGTTCAAGAACCATTCTTTATGTTCAATGGGTTAATCGGGGAAAATTACCTGGATATTTTCAAAAGGAATTTTTTAAAGTGTATGGAAGCCCAATTCTATGGCCCATTCGATCAAAAAATGTCCCCCCC
>JAHBCN010021175.1:0-14300 GCA_019359885.1 Listronotus oregonensis | reverse complement strand
CCAGATATATAACTCATATTCATACGATGCATAAAAAAAATCCCTATTCAAATTTGTGGAGGAACGTCATAGGCTTTTTCATTTAACCTTAAAAAAAGTACTGACCACAGAGGGTAAAACCCATGAAAATATGGCTTGAAAAAAAGAACCAGTAAAGTATTGCTAAATTATTAGGCTAGATAAGTAAACATTATTAAGTCATAAAAACGTCGGGGAAGATTGGTTGAAGTTATGGTATCAGTTATTATTTGGAAACCAAAACAAACATTACAAAAAAATTTTTAAAAAAAACTTTTCCCAAAAATTTGCAATAACTTGGAATTTACCATTTAGAATATTTTGACCAATTATTTTTGTTTGAATATTTGTTTTATTATTTGTATAACTAAGAATAGGTGTTGCTCGATTTTTTTTTTTTCCCCGTTAATTCGCGTTCACCTCAAAAAATTTCCCCATAATATTCTTATTTCATACAAAAAATTAGTTATTCAGTTTTTGACGTCTCGTTTCGTACAAAAAAAACTTAGGAAGGTTCCAGTCTCTATTTTTATAAAATATGATAAAATGAATTTAAAACTAATTTTATAAAATTTAAAATATCGAAATATTTATTGCTCACATATAAGATGCAAAAATATAAAATATTTATTTGGAAAATAGTGATATTAAAGAAATCTAATAAAATTTTATATATTTTTAACTATCTACCTAAAGGAAAAATTTTTACTGTTCCTACTTATATAATAATATAATATAATATAATTGGGGAAAAAAAATATAATAAATTGGGGAAAAAAATAAAAGCCGCTTTAAAAACCCAGAACTAACCAGGACCGACCAGAACTGAGGGCTTTTGAATTTTTCAAATTCCCCCACGTCGATTAAGCCCGGGCAGAATTGAGGCCAAAAAGGGAAAAAAATTTGCTGTTCCCTTTTTTAGAGATTTATCATGTCTGAAATATAATTGGGGAAATTAAAAAGTACCTTTAACTAACCAAAACTAACCATGACCGACCAGAACAAGGGGGATTTTGAATTTTTCCAAATTACCCCCCATTTAAAAGTTATTAACAAAATTTTTTTTAATTTTTTTTATGGTTTTTTTTGGGGTTGTCACAATGGTCTGTGTCCCCAAACGAAACATAAAAATTAAATAATTCTTAATATGGTTCAGTGTACAAAACGAGAATATTTCAGGTAAATTTCTAAAGTGTAAAAAAAGCGAGGTACGAAACTAGAAACACCAGATGCGTGTTCTCTGATATCCAACGTAAAAAAAACGTCAAACTTAATAAACAATAGCTTAGAAATGTTTCTAGTGGGTTTACTGTTTTTGTTTTTATTTAAACTAACATACAAAATGTCAAGACCAGTAGCTAGAAAAGTTTACCATTTGAAGGGAAGGGGAAAAAAAATGATAAATGTCGCAAAATCGGTAATTTGTGAAGTTTTTTTTTTATTTTTAAAAACTTATACAGATGGATTACAGAACGTTTTAGAAGAATAAATTTGTTGGCGGCATGCTAAAAAAAAAATTATCAATCTATTTATTTTTGGGAGTAATAGCAACAAAAGTTTTTTTTTTTTTTAAAAAAAAGGAGTGTAACTTTTTTTTTTGAAGTTCCCCACTTTGGTTGGAAAAGGGTTTCCCCAAACACTACATCTATGCATTAATACAACTCAAAGTTAGTGAAGTAAATTTTACTGAACAGTTTTTATGTACTACTTATTTCATGTCAGTTTTATTTTTCTTCAATGAGTTTTTTTTTTTTGCTTTCTTCTGTTGTTTTTTTAAATGCTTTTGTGCTACTCATTATTTTCCTTTAAAAAAAATTTTTTTAAATTTTCTCAAGAATAAATCACCACTTTGATAAACCTATTCTAAAACAAAAAAATTTTTAAGTTTAGCATTATTCCCATTTATGCTCGACCAACTATTTTACATCAGTGCATATTTTTTCATAACTCAAGGGTTTTTTTTCTGTAAAGTATACCAAAAAAACTTATTTTCCCCAAAAAAAATTGGGGTTCTCATTTTTTCCCCCCCCCGACATTTGAAAATGACAGAAAACGATATAAATAGGATAATCTGGTAGTTATTAGTCGTTTTTTTGTAAACTAGTGATTACATTTTTATCTAACTTGTAACAACCTTGCTTTTGTTTATGTTATTTTCAATTAAGTTGGTGAAGTTTTGAATTTAAAAAAGAAATTAATGAAAAAATAACGAAAATTTTACTTATCGTCAAAAAAAAAAAAGAAAGTATTAATATCTATGTATTTTTTTTCTTATTTCCGTTTGTAATTTAGTATCTAAGTTTTTTTTTAGTATTTAAATACTTAATTGTGGTCAATAAGTTAGTTTGGCACTCATCATTTTAGTTTTTTGGGAAAAACCCTATATCAATTTGGAGTCAGAGAAAATGCTTAACGTAACATCCTTCAACAAAACTGACTTTCAATGTCCAAATCGCTCTTCTAAAAAAACATACTGCAGCAGTATTTTTATACAAAAAAAAAGTTTTACATGTGTAGCACCTTTCAGGTGATTAAATATTTTATGATGAGAAACATACTCCAATCTATGCCCCCGGGGAAAGAACTTCCAGATAAAACCCCATATTCATACGATGCATCATAAAAAAATACACTATTCAAATTCTGTGGGGAAAAGTCATAGGCTTTTTCAGTGTAACTTAAAAAGTACTGACCACAGAGGGAAAACCCCCTGAAAATATGGCATCTGAAAAAAAGAACCAGTAAAGTATTGCTAAATTATTAGGCTAGATAAGTAAACATTATTAAGTCATAAAAACGTCTAGAAGATTGGTTGAAGTTATGGTATAAAAAATTTTTTTTGGGAAAACCCAAAAAAAACATTACAAAAAAATTTTAAAAAAGTTTTCCAAGTTTGCAATAACTTAAAAACCCTTTTGAATATTTTGCCCCCTTTTTTTTTGTTTGAATTTTTTTTTATTATTTGTATAACTAAGAATAGGTGTTCTCGATTTATTCTTGTTTCGAACTAAATTTCCCCAAAAATTTCCCCCTAATATTCTTATTTCATACAAAAAATTAGTTATTCAGTTTTTGACGTCTCGTTTCGTACACAAAAAAAATTGGAAGGTTCCCCGTCTCTGATGGTTTATAAAATATGATAAAATGAATTTAAAACTAATTTTATAATTAATATCGAAATATTTATTGCTCACATATAAGATGCAAAAATATAAAATATTTATTTGGAAAATAGTATATTAAAGAAATCTAAAAAAATATATTTTTAACTATCTACCTAAACGGAAAAGTTTACTGTTCCTACTTATATAATAATATAATATAATATAATTGGGGAAAATAAAATAATATAATAAAATTTGGGGGAAAAAAAAAAAAGCCGCTTTAAAAACCCAGAACTAACCATGACCGACCAGAACTGGGGGTTTTTTGAATTTGTCTAAATTATCCCTACGTTCGATTAACCTTTTAAAGAATTGAGGCCTAAAAGGCAAAATTTGCTGTTCCCACTTTTAGAGATTTATCAGGTGGGGAAATAAATTTTTGGGGAAATTAAAAAGTACCTTTAACTAACCAAAACTAACCATGACCGACCAGAAAAAAGGATTTTGAATTTTTCCAAATTATCCCTATTTAAAAGTTATTAACAAAATTTTGATAATTCTTATTGGGGGTATTTATTTGGTTAGTAAAAAATGGTCTGTGCCCCTAAACGAAAGCATAAAATTGATTAAAAATTTTTCTTAATATGGTTCAGTGTACAAAACGAGAATATTTCAGGTAAATTTCTAAAGTGAAAAAAACGCGAGGTACAAACTAGAAACACCAGATGCGTGTTGCTCTGATATCCTTAACGAAAAAAAAAAATCGAAAAATTAAAATAAACAATAGCTTAGAAATGTTTCTAGGGGTTTTTTACTGTTTTTGTTTTTATTTAAACTAACATACAAAATCCCCAAGAAGTAGCTAGAAAAGTTTACCATTTAAGGGGGAAGGCGGAAAAAATGATAAATGTCGCAAAATCGGAAATTTTGGGGGAAGCGTTTTTTTATTTTTAAAAACTTATACAGATGGATTACAGAACGTTTTAGAAAAAAAAAAATTTGTATGGCGGCATGCTACATAAAAAAATTATCAATCTATTTATTCTGGGAGTAATAAAAAAAAATTTTTTTTTTTTTTTAAAAAAAAAGGAGTGTAACATTCGTTTTTTGAAGTTCCCCACTTTGGTTGGAAAAGGGGGTTTCCCCTTTAAAAACTACATCTATGCATTAATACAACTCAAAGTTGGGGGAAGTAAATTTTACTGAACAGTTTTTATGTACTACTTATTTCATGTCAGTTTTTTTTTTTCTTCAATGAGTTTTTTTTTTTTTGCTTTCTTCTGTTGTTTTTTTAAATGCTTTTTTTGCTACTCTTTTAATTTTCCCCTTAAAAAATTTTTTTTAATTTTTTCCGAATAAATCACCCCTTTGAAAAACCTATTCAAAAAAAAAATTATTTTTGGGGTTTTTCCCCCTTTATGCTCCCAACTATTTTACATCAGTGCATATATTTCAAAAATCTAAGGGTTTTTTGCTGAAAGTATACCAATAAACTTATTTTGCCCCAAAAATTGATTCTCATTGTTTTCCGCCGACATTTGAAAATGACAGAAAACGATATAAATAGGATAATCTGGTTTTTGTCCCTTTTTTTGTAAACTAGTGATTACATTTTTATCTAATTGTAACAACCTTGCTTTTGTTTATGTTATTTTCAATTAAGTTGGCTGAAGTATATGTAATTTATAAGAAATTAATAAAAAAAAAACGAAAACTTTGACTTATCGTCATAATACTAAAAAAGAAAGTATTAATATCTATGTATTTCTTTCTTATTTCCGTTTGTAATTTAGTATCTAAGATTTTATTTAGTATTTAAATACTTAATTGTGGTCAATAAGGTTTGGACCATCATTTTAGCTTTTGGGTAAATTCCATATATCAATTTGGAGTCAGAAAAAAATGTTTTAAGGGGAACATCCTTCAACAAAACGGGGCTTTCAATGTCCAAATGGGTTTTTTTCTCAAACAACATACTGCAGCAGTATTTTTATACAAAAAAAAAAAGCTTTCGATAATGTGTAGACAAGTATCTACTTTATAAGTAGCACCAACTAAAATGCCCTCCTAAATTTTTTTATCATAAGAGTTTTTGGAAAAGCTATCCTTCAAATAAGAATTAATCACCAATACTATATAAAAATATGTATACTGCTATGATATATACAGCACTAAAAACTGCAAATTTTAAGGAAAAAAAACACTAACAGGGGTTTAAACCCAAAGGGGGAAACCAAAAAACCCCTTTAAAATCAGTTTATTATTTTTGGGCCAAAATAGTCAAGAAATTTCCCTTTTGATAGCCAATCTGAAAATATAAACTAAAGCATCTGTGAAATATCTAGGAAAAAAAACTGATAATAAACTTATCTTTAATCAGCACACTTCTACTACATAAAAAAACTATAGCCAGGGAAAAAAAATTTTAGAACTTTAATCTAGAAGGATCAAGGAATAAGAAAAACAACTGATAGCTGAATATACAAATCTATATACCGAGCTTTTGAGCTTGGTCAAACAATGTTTTTTAATCTAAAAAAAACACCTTTTTAAAAACCTTGAAGTTGCTGAAACTACATCCCTTCACATTATAACAAAAGGGGATTTTCCCCGGAATCCCTAACAAATTTTATCAAACCAGCTACTAGACAGTATTACCCACATTCAATCAATTACCAACAGACTAGTACAAGTCATTATGTATCCAAAAAACTAACTACCAGCAACAGGATCCACCATTTACAATTCAAACTACTACAATTATAAAATAATAACAAGAAATAAAGAAATCAATAACTCCTGATATATAAGCATAATTTTTTTTAAATTTTTCCTAATTTTACCAATAAACAGAATAAAAAGTAATATTAATGTTTAAAAATGTTGGGCAGCAGGACTCAGGTCAATAGCCCAGGTTTTAATATAGTTTATTGTATTGCCTATAATTAACTTAATAAATGAATTATTATTGGGGCAAATTAGACATTTAAAATAAAAAAAAAAGCCGGAAACCCCTTTTGGGGAGACCAAGGTCTCCATTAGAAATAAAGTGTCAAAAGTCCCTATTGATCCCATATGTGCTAAAAAAATTATTTGGGTCAAATGTCAAATAATTAAAATACATAAATATTGATCATTATTTACCAACCCAATAAAAGTCCCAACATTATACCAACAAAACTAGAAGGCAAATACTATTTAGAATTGGGGGAATAAAGCAATAACTGTTCAATGGATGCTACCTACCTATTTTTGGTTTTTTAAGACTTCATAAAATAGTCAATAAATCTGTTATAATTCATTATTATTTTAGAATAATTTTTCTAGCTGGGTTATCCAATAATTTATGCCCCAAATTATTGTAAAAGATGGACTGAACTTTATTGGATACGCCTTTTTTGATAACCAAAGTTTGGGCTAGTGTTTACCTGTCACGGGAAACCTGATTTTGTTTAAATATAATACATCAGTTACAAAAAAAATTAAGACTTCAAATTTTTTTTTAATTTGTTTATATCATTGGCTTTTTTAAATTTTTCTTACATTTATAGAAAATAAATTAGATAAATGGTAAACTATTGAAAAAGTAAAATTTAAAATTTTTAAAAAAGTGATGAAAAAAAGATCTTTACATAAACAATTTTCACCCCGCCAGTCAAATAAGAACTAAGCTATTAAAAAAAATTGCATAAATGCCATATGCCATAGCAAAAGGGTTTTTTTGGAAAATCTTTTTTTAAACAGCCACACACCCTTTCTTTATGGTATTCACAAGATGTATCTTTAAGCAAATATAACAGAAGTAATTTGTCTTATTTTTTAAAAAAATTCCCCAAAAGTATTGTCCCTTTTTTTAAGGTGACCAAACACCCCCCAAGACATATATCACAGCATATATACTAAAGGAGTACTTTTTGGTTATAAAGGAATGGAAGTTCTTTATTTCCGTTTTTTTTTTTTTATAAAATTAGTATTAATATGTGGTAGAAAAAAAAGAAAAAAAAACATTGGAAATGTTACCCAGCCAACAAAAAAAGTAAATATACTTACAAAAAAAATTGTGGTCCTTTATTAGTGAACTAAGAGAATAAACACATCTTGTGTGAATATTCCTAAATACCTTGTCAGTCTTTGCTTTAGGATTCTTGGCAAATCGGCCGTACAGCAAAAAAAAAATTTTGAAAAAAAAAAGAAAAAATTTTAGGTTAAAAAATTCCAAAAAATTTTCCCCAAAAAAGATTGGTGGGGAAATTGGGGGGAAGGTTTTGAATATAATATTTGCATCGAGTCGCCAGTTTTTTTTTCGTTTTGGGGTTTTTCCCAGGCTATAGAATAATTAGATTTTAAAGATGAACGTGATAAATTATCCCCGGGGAACTTTTCCCCCCATGTTTTTGACGCCAAGTTTTTGGGACTTTTAAAAACCCCTGCTTAACGAGTTGCGAATCTCGGGGCCGGGGTTTTTTTCCCCGAAATTGTCGGGTCTCGGGACTTAAGACAAGGCAAGGTCGATATGGAAAAAAAACTCTTTTTTAAAAAATTAGATGTTACTTAGCTTTTTTAAAAGAGATAAAAGAATTACACACATTTTTTTAAAAAAAAGTAGATACAACAAAAAGGAAAATAAAGCCGGTAATTGTCTCGAAAAAATTTCCTTCACTCCGATTTTGACCAAATTTGGTATACCTACGAGGGTTTTTTTTTTTTGGGGCTGATCACGAATCAAAAAACAATTTTTTCGGCAACGTTTCGTTTTCGAGATACTCATCATTTGGGGTTAAAATTAAACCAACCCTATTTACATTATTCCTCCTTTTTTTTTCATAAAATTCTGGGGTTTTTACACTAAATTGGCATATAATATTTTATAAACTCCCCCTTTTAAAAATATTTTTTTAAATTTATTTTTAAAACCTTTTTTTTCCTTTAATTGTTGCTTCATTTTCAAACGCCGCAAAACCTTTTTCACCAGGGGGTTTTTTAATTTTTATTAATAAACTCTGGTATACATAAGGGATTTTATCAGCAAAAAAAAGGGCCCCGGCCTTTTCATTAAAACTTTTCAATTTACTGGAAAAAAAGGTAAAAATAATCATAAAAAACAAATTTTGATTAGCTATTTAGGAAATATTGTGTGCATATTTAGGTAATTGTCTAGAAAAAAAGCCGCAACTCCGATTTTTGCCAAATTTGGTATAGGGGGTTTTTTTGGGGGCTGATCACGAATCTAAAAAAAAATTTTTTTGGGGAAAGTTTACCCCAATTTAGTGTATAAATCAAGAATTCTGTGAAAAAAAAAAGGGGAAAATAGTGAAAATGAGGTTAGTTTGATTTTCAACTTAGATGACAATTTTCCCGAAAATGAAACGTTCCCGTTTTTTTTTTGTTTCTTGATCAGCGCCCCAAAAACCCCCGTATACCAAATTTGGTCAAAAGGGGGAATTATCCAATTTTGAGAAAAATTACGTAAATACTTTAAAGGCCCGGGGCTTCTTCATTATAAGCTGAATGTTTTTTTTTTCCTTTAAAGACTGGGAACTAACAAAAAAAAAAAACAAACAAATGAAAAATGTCATCAGATGATGATGTTATGGTTTTGTTCCAACTCCCCAAAAACTTATTTATGTACGGTCACGCGTAACCCCACTCAATAAACCACGGTGATTTATTTGACTGGGCTTGCGCGTGACCATACAATACCTAATGGTTTTTTGCAGGGGTGGAACAAACCTAATATATTAGGCCACTGGTCTAAAAAAAATATTTAAAATGGAGCTTAATACATTATTTATTTGTACTAATTGTTCAGGAACAATGTATTCGATTTTAACTTTAGATCAAATTTTGGGGAATTTTTTTAATATTGGGACAGTCCACGAAGGTTTAAGGCCAAGTCCCAACGTATCGGGGGGTCTGGAAAAAAGCTTCCCTCTGCTTCAATGCATGCTGTAAATCCCCTTTTGGGGATATTTCTTCTGACCCTTCAAAATATTTGAGGGCTCTGGCGTATTATTTTACAAGCATTCGTAACGCGTTCAACTAATGCAGCTTTGTTCGCTATCGGAGTGGAATACCTACACCAGTTGCTTTAGATCCCCCCCCGGGTAAAAAAACACAGGGCTTAAAGTCAGGTGATCGGGAGGGCCCAAGAAAAAGCCCCCCCCGATCAATCCAATTTCCTTGAAAAACAAAGTTTAAATAATCTTTTTATTGCCACTAAATGAGCAGGCGCTCCATCGTGCATAAACCACAAATGTTGCCTAATATAAATTTTCATCCGCCCAGTAAAAGCTTATTGGGGAAAAAATTAAAAAAATTTATTCCTGGTAAATAAAGGTTCGTCCGTGAACAATAAAAAAAGAAATGAACTGCCGATCTTCAGCATTGCTTTGTCTTAATCTTAGTTTTCCTGTTTCTCTCAAACGTCTATGAACGCTTACAAATGTTTTTTTCACAAGGAAATTTTTACTTTTTGGGGAAAGGATCTTCATAGAGACGCCTTTTCGTACGAATTTTTTTTGCTTTTCCAAAAAAAAAAACTGGCAATTCTCCAAACGAATAATTAATGATAAAAAAATTTTTATTTGCTACAGAACGTATTACTTACAAAGGTACTTTTAAGCAAAATTAAACTGGCTTTAAGGAAGTAATGCTAATTTTTGCTAAAACCAGTGGCGTATAGTTTTTTTGCAAAAAAAAAGAACTTACCGGCACGAATGCCCCTGATGTAAGTGCCTTAAAAACAATATTGTACATGTAAATGTGACCTATACCATAAAACATTTTCGTGTACCAATACCCATCTGAATTTCCCCTGGGTTTTCTAAAAAATGTGAATTAAACTATAAAGGACAAAAACCCCAATAAAAAAAAAACCATTTCCGGGCCCATGTTTGGGGGGAAAACCCGGCCTTGTTCCCCCTTTTTTTAATTTTTGATGTAGTTGGCTTATGGTTGTTTTTTTTATAAGCAAATGACTAAAAAAGTTTTTTAAAAAACTTCAGTTTTTGATATAACACTAAATTTATTATTTTCTTTACAAAAAATGACTTTTTTTTATATGATACAAGGGCAAAAAAACACCAACATCAGTATATGTTGGACCCGTCAGTTCGAAATTAATTTTGATTTCGCCTTTTAAAAAAGAAGACGTCATTAGTTTTTGATACTTTAATGAAAGGAAAAGAATAAGAACATTCAACAAACATAAAACGAAACCTATTTTTTAAGATAAATGTAACAAAAATATTTTTAAAAATGTACTTAAAGGCCCCCTCCCCCCACAGATCGCAAACAAAACACTTCAACCTTCTGTCGACCCGCGCAGTCGGTATGGCACCAGCTTTTACAGTTTGGGGGAAATCCCAAAACCCCTTTTTTGGGGTTCTGTATATAATTCATGGCAGAAAAAAACAGGCAGGATCTTCGTCTTCATCACTTGTTTCTTCTTTTCCAAGTTTGTCAATTTTTTTTTTCCCTTTTTTGGGTGCCCTCCTCTTTTTCTTCCCTTTTTTCCTTTTGGGGTTTTTTTTCTCCTCTAGTTTTGGGTAGAATTTATAACACCGCTTTTCCCCCCTTTTTTTTTGGGGCTTTTTTTTCCTTTAGATTTTTCCACCATCGGCAAAGGTGATAATTCTTGGATTATTTTGACTATTTTGTAGAAGTAGAATTTTTCTTTCCGGAGAAGGATTTGCAAACTGTTTGAAAAGTTTGAGCCATTTAAGGCGTAATTGTCCAGTCATGTAACTGGTTTCATTGGCATATCCAACTGAGCCAATTGGAGCCTTGTCCATTAGTTCATTTTTCATATTCCTCCTTGGGGAAATCAACGCCGGAGGTACGAAATTTCCCACTGCATTAACACAACACACTACAGAAAAATGAACACCCCTTTTTTGGCACTTGTTGGGGGTTTAAAAAAACAATGGTTCAACACAGGTTTTCTTGAACTGCAGTTCACTGTTGAACCCAGTTTAGAATTTTAAGTGTTGTACCACTGCAGGTTTACCGGGGAATATCAGTTGCAAAGCCCACAAAAAAAAGAAGAAGAATTTTCCCCCAAAATTTTAAAACCAATCAAAGATTTTGATTTTTTGAAAACAAAAAACTTGATAATAATTATGAATATGTATTTGTATTAATGTTTTTTTTTTTTTTGTTTAATTTTACATTTTTCACACTACTGACAAAAAAAAAGAGCACAGATGATAAATAAAAATAAATAAAAAAATTTTTTTTGGTCCTTTTTTTCTGCATCTACCCCCCCAGGATATTGAATTTTATTAGTACCATCCATGGCTCCAATGCAAAAAAATCCCCGCCTTACAATGTTAATTTCAGATTCAGTTCTTGGCATTTTTATCAATTTAAGCCACAATTGGGAAACTGTTTTTAAAAAACCATAGATATTTTTCGACTTGCCGTCGACTTGTCAATACCTCCAAAATTTCCAAGAACTTAAAAAATTTTCCCAGTGGCTAGAAATCGTAAAGCAATGCATACCATTTCAGTAGTGGTGTTAGTAAAGGTTTCAAAAAAAAAAAAAATAGAACATTTAAACTTAAACTCATTAAATCTTACTTGTCTGTAACAGATAAAATTTTTTTAAAAAAAAATATTTATGATAAATTCACAGCTTGTTTCTTCATGTTTAAATGCTCTGGTCTATTTCTGAAAAATTTATGCGGCTCGAGAGTGTGCAACATTATTAATTTTTTCTACAAAACCTTTTTTTGAAGGTCATTTTCAGGAAAATATTTTTCCCAAAAAAATTTTCATTTTTAATTATAAAAACCGAATAAGTATCAACTTTAAAAAAAAAAAAAAAAAAAATTTTAAAAAACCCAGGGTATTCTGTCAAAAGAGTGAGGTTAAAAATTACAAAAGGGGGAGTTGAACTTCCCCTTTAAAACGCCCAAATTCGGACGTTCAAGATCAACCACAGTTCAGCGTCTGAACCGGCTTTGTACAAGGAGTTTTTTCCGTTGAACCGATGATCAGCGTGAATTTGGGGTTGAACGTCCATTGAAAAAAGGGGGCCTTAGTGTACCGACTTTTTTTTTCCTCGTACCGCCAAATTTTTTCAGTTTTTTGAAAAAGGGAAAAACCGACTTGTCCATGTTAAATATTTGACCCGGGTTTTAAAAGTTTTTTCCCAAAAAAATTATTACGCTTAGCTTTTAAAAAAAACTTTTCAACTACAGGTTTTTTAAAAAAATTCGGGGCGAGTGAGGTTGCTTCAGGTATTCGCAAAGAAATAAGATTTTCATGCCGTTTTATAAGTCCATGTGCTCAATCCCAACCAGTCTTTGGGGGTTTCCCGTTAAAGGGATGCTTTATTTTTAATTTTTCAGCTATTGGGGAACCCGTTTTCGCACATCGGTCAAAATTAACCCAAAATCCCCCATCGGCCATCATCTGTATGTGGTTAACCAACTCCGTTCAATTTCGGGTAAAAACAGGAACACGGCCCCAAAAAAAACCCTTTTTTTTCCATTTTTAAAGTTTTGTTTCAATTTTAAAAAATCTTCTTTTCAAAGAAAAATTTTGGGGCTCTAAACGTTTTAGCACCCAATTTCCCCAAACCCCTTTGCTTTAAAATTTTTAGCTCTTATCGCTGTTCCCCCTATTCTCTTTATCCCACACTTGTCTCGCTTTTTTCCCCCTTTTTTTCATTAACTGAAATTAAATAAAAAAACAATTAAATTATGGCCGGGGGATGATGGCCCCCCGGGCCGACATTAACTGATCACTGGGGTCCAAATACACTAAAGGGGACATTTTCCAAAATTAGAAAAAAAAAAACAACGCGGCAACAACGCTCTTTTCTTCGTCCGTTACTGAAAGAGTATACCATAACCTAACTAACGAATGGTATTTAACTAAATTATAATGAAATTCTGTACAAAAATTTAGGTTTTATTACAACTATAAAAAAAAATTTTCAACTTACTTGGGGTTGTTTTTTCGTTATAATTTTTTTAAATTTTCTTTTTAAAAAACCTAAAATTTCACACACGTGCATATTTACGATATATTAAGGATTCTGATTATTTTGACAGCGATGCCACATGTGCAGATTCCCAAATATGCAAAGGGGGGTCATCATAGACGGGGGGGCCACAAGGCCTTTTTTTCTATATGACCTTTTTTTTTTATTTTTAGATGTAGAATCTGCCCTTTTAAATTTTCCTTAATTTGTAACACCCTGGACTTTTTTTGGTAAAAAAAATTGGTAAAGGGGTCTTTTAAATCTCTCATATCAGCAAAGTAAGTAAATTGGGGCCCTGCAATGTAAATCTCCACGAGGGATGTAGCCATTTTAAAGTGTAGAAATCTGTTATGACCCTCCAATTAATAAAAAATACATAATATGTATAATATTATTATTAATCGCTAATTTAATGAGACCTATTAAAAAAAAATTTAAAAATGTTATATGTTCCTAAATTTTTTAATTTTGGGTTTTTTTAACCGTCAAAGCTAAAAAAAGGTAGTTGCTGATTTATTATTTGGTGCAAAAAACCTTATTCAAAAGGACATGTCGCAAATCTTATGAAACTGGGTGACCAGTGAAAATTTTAAAAAATTTAATATGTTGTTACCCGGCCAAAACTAACCTTTTTTTTTTTTGGCACTAACCTGATAGCTATACAGGGTGAGTCAATAATTAATTCAAAATACGCTTGCACTGTACTTGCAATACCATTATAATGACATTATTTATTAATACTTTTCTGTTCGTATTTCTACAAAATGGTATTTTAAAGTGGTTTAATTTTTAAAATTCACCCTTTTAAAATGAAAAAATGACATAAGTCACAGTTGTTATACTTTGAATTTTATTTAATAATGGGATAGTTTGTTAATGTTCTGTTACATATTATTTTATGCTTTTAAAAAATTCAGACCTCGTCTTGACGAATGCATTGATGATGGTTTTAACGAAAGCACTCTTTTGGGTATTTAGTCCAGGAAATGAACCATTTTGCCTAGTAATTTTTTCAAAAAACATAGAATGACTTAAACTGTTGACAGTAGGTAGGGAATAGTCCAAGGATCAAAAAATATATCATGCCGAAGGGCGTCTTTATCTTGGGGATGGTTGCAAAAACCTCTCGGGGGTGTAATTTTTTAAAAAAATTTTAACCCACAAGAAAATTAAGAAAAATTATTTCA
>JAHBCN010021174.1:0-14598 GCA_019359885.1 Listronotus oregonensis | reverse complement strand
GTATATTTCAAAATAATTTTAAAATATGCTCCCCACAGACCAAAATATGACTCTGCTAAAAGTTTTTTTCCAACTCTTTTCATTTCTCGTAGAAAAACCGAGGCGAATGTGGTGGGCCACCCTGTATAATATTATATAATATAATACCTTTTTTTTTTATTTAGGAACAAAGGATACGCTTAATAATGACAAATGCGATACTTAATAATATATTTTCGTAATAACGTAAATTAGGTAATTATTATATTTTAATATCTAAACATGAAAAGGTATTGCAGAATTTTAAAACTATCATCTGTGAGTGCTTTTAACCTATTTTGCAAAACATTTTTATCCTATTTTTGAATTTTTTACTTTGAGTTAGTCATCATGCTTTTCTTCCTCCTCATCTGCATCTGCGCTTTAACCTGTTATTTTTTATACTATTTTTGATTTTTAATTAACCATTTTAAAAGTAGATAAGTGATTACTAAATAACGCAGATTTAATTAAATCAAAGTGATTTAACCACATAGACTGTTTAAAGAACTTTTTATAGACCGCGACCAAAAAAAATGATGCCGTTT
The DNA here is from genome assembly GCA_019359885.1 of Listronotus oregonensis. NCBI lineage: Eukaryota > Metazoa > Arthropoda > Insecta > Coleoptera > Curculionidae > Listronotus > Listronotus oregonensis. Next base: position 14,032 of record JAHBCN010021174.1, on the reverse strand, counting down.
ATATATTTAAGCAGATTTATCTTAATTATTAGTGATTTTATTAAAATTGAGTTTTAAAAACCCCCTATAAAATAAAAAAGGCTTTTCTTGAGAATGTTAATGTTTGTTTATTATTTTTTATTGTAACTTTTTTATTTACTCGACGTTGCTAATGTCTTTGGAGTAAGTTTAATTGTTAATTCAATATAAATTTCATTAAAATTATTTACTCTATGTCTATAGAATTCAAAAATATTATAATTTTTTTAAAAAATTTAAGCTTTTATAATACATCATTTCATGTTTTTTTATTATAATATTGCAACAGCAGATTACTTAGTTCTTCATAATAAATAAAAAAAATCTATTTTAAAAAATATGAAACACATATCTACATTTTCCAAAAAAAGCCAAAAATTTTTTTAATTTAAATTGGTCTTTCCAGAAAATAAAATAAACTATATCTATAACAAGAGCAACATCTTTACACAAAGGGTATAGTGAAAACACTGTATCAAATTTTTATGAAATATTGTTTATTTAGTATGGACGCTCGATATTGTTATTTCGCAAATTTTTACTTAGAACAACTTATATCAAAACGTTTATTAGCAATAAAGTAATACCGATTCAATCACTAACAATTGGAAGAGTTTAATATGCAAAATTTTACTATTAGAGAAAAAACCCCTTTTTATTGACTATTTTTTTCAGCTCTTTAAATACTATAGAGTAACAGTTAAGTTTATTATACATTGTAATCCATCTAAAACGATAGAAATCTTTGTAGCCGGTTCAAATAATAGAATTTTATGCAAAAAGATAAGTAGGTCTATAATACCATCTTTCTAATGTCGTTTTGTCCATACACAAAGAAGGTAAAAAAAAAATGTTTAAACAGTACACATACTTAAATCGTCAAATTTTTAAATACCAAATAAAATTTTAATTTAAATCTACCATATGAGAAATTTCTATTTCGTTAAAAATTGTTTTAAAATTATTTTATTCTAAAATAAGTTTGTTTTTAAATTATTCAAAGTCTTTTAGAATACTATTTTGCAATTATTAAATCTTATATAGATTGCCTAACAGATTAATGAGATGAACTAATGATATAAACAGATTAATGATTTTAAAGAACCAAATGTGGCAATATGTCTTTTTATAGGCGGCGTATTTAAGGAATTCGTTTGGCCAGTGAAAATACTTTTGCCGTTTACCAAATTATTTTTATTTCTAGTTGTTTACAAAGGTAAAATTACTGTATCTGTTTACTTCATAAATGAATTTAAGACTGTTTAAAACTTTAAACTCGTTATGTTTATAATGATAAAAATGTATGTACAACATAGACGAAACGTAAGATATTTTTTTAATAATTCTGTTTTTTAACATTTTTAATTTTTGTATTTTAAGAGCTTCTATTGAAGCTAAATATTTGTCTAATTAGCAAGTTATATAACATATTTTATTTTTATAATTATTAAATTCGTCAATTTTTTTGTAATAAAACGTGTTTGGTTTAGTATTAATATATTAATTATACCATAAACTTGAAATGAACCATATAATTACAAATAGTAAGTCTATTAGAAGAATATGTATAATTAGTTTTATCAAAGAGAACAAATATTTTGTACTAAAAACTCACACAAAAATGTACCAAATTTAAAATAATAGAACCAACTCAAAAAGGAGTTTAATGCTAAGATGAAATGGCATGTTCTTTATTCGTGCGTTATTTCAGAAAAGGAACTGTTACTCAGAATTGTAATGACGGAACCGTTGGAGTAAAATGTCATTGATCGATTTATTGTTAAATAAACAAACGCATATTTAAAGAACGACAAGATGGTCCTGCGCATAATGCACACGATTTATTGCTGGAAAAAGGAAAATTCCCAAATCATTTAGACTTATCAAGGTGAAAACTAAGAAACTAAACAGTGGACTCGTTCAGCACTTTCTTAACGCGTCATAGTGTTTACTGCAAGTTAAATGAGCTCAAATATTTTGAATATTTCGTATTGTGTCAATGTTTATAGGTTCCACTAAATAACTGAAGGCATCTTGTACGACATTCACATTTACATTATCGCTCAGAAGGTTTCAAGCACAAAATCTTTCACAATAATTAGTTTTCTAATAACCTTAAAACGCATTCTTCGGAGACGCAGCCAAATGTTTTACATTAACAGTAAACAGTTTAGTGCGCTGAACGCGCGCCTGATTTAAAGTAATATAGTTAACGATATTTATGGCATCCTACAATAAAAAAAAAAAACTAAAACAAAAATGTGCCCACCTGCAAAAGATAATAAAAATATTTTCGTCGTCAGCTTCTTTCAGGAACTTTTCAACCTCTTCTTTGAAAATATTTTGGACTTTTTCGGTTTATAACCATTAATTTCTCTCGAGAAATGCAATAACATTTGTATATTTATTAGAAGGGGCACATTTTAAAGCTAGGTGGGATAAGTACGCCAAAATAAGTTTTTTTTTTAATATTTACTACCTTTTCTCCTTCACACCAAAGTATAAATTTTTCGTTAGTTTTCTGTTATAATTTCTTTGATTTCTGAGGAATAAGCGTGCGTTAAGCAGCTTCTGCTTAATTTTCTATATCTGAGTTTTCGGATTCGTTAGAATTATTTCTAATAAATATTTGGGGGTTTAAAAAAAATTTTTTTTACCATTTAACTAAAATCGTAAATTAAAAATTTAATTTTTGTACATAATAACCTATGCATAGAAAAAAAAACCCATTTTTTTGGGTAATTTAAATTACCAAAAATAAAAGTTTTTAAAATAAAATTAATAAAATATAGATTTTACGAAAAATCTTGAATCAAAACTAGCCATTTTATACTAGGTAATAAAAAAAGAATCAAACTAGGTTTTTAAAGATACGTATAATTTGTATAAAGAAAAGTTATTTATAATTGGAATATAGGTTTAAATATAGAAAAAAGTCACTACTAAAATAAAACTTTCTGAAACCAAATTGTTAGTTTATCATATTCTGTAAAATTCGATTAGCAAAACTGTACTGCCTTTAGCAAACAAAGTCGCTGGTCCCAAATAATTTCTAGTCAACTTTGACAAAAACCTTAATGGTTAGTTAGTTGATTTCTGCAGTTTCCAGACTTTTTGCGAAGGTAAAAATGTTCTGTGAAGCAATTGCTTTTATATTTTCGTGCCCTACGACTGCTCCTTTCGAATATTTTAGCTTTTAGAAAATTATAATAATATATTCTGTTATATCGTTCATTCTATCAAAAAACTCACAACGCGTAGTAAAGGATCATGTTTTGTTAGAACTCGCCCTTTGCCTGTCTTTAGCCTGAAGCATTAGTCCACTGAGCCTCTCTTTTACTTTATTTTTTTTCTCTGCATCATTAGGTAATTTTAGTTCTATCGTAATAAGTTATAGTCCGTAAAACGGAGCTTGCGTCCATACCTTGGCTATAAAGACGACAGTTGATTAAGGGATTTTTGCCATTTACACTTAAACCTTTACTCCTGTGTTTTTTTTTACACTAGAAAGACTGTGTTGACTATAGGTTTGAGAACAGTAATATATGATAAGTAAATTATATTAAATTTTCTTTCCCATGTTTTTCATAGTATCCCTACGCATGATCATAGTGCTTCTGTAGCCTTTGGGGTTATCATTTATACAGAAAACTGAGTAGGTCTATTCAGATGCATAAATAAAGAATGCATTTTTTTTTATTATTTAAATATAAATGAAAAAAAATATAAATTTTATTAAAAGTAATACATCATTCATATTATCATGTTTAATTTTGGATAAAATATTTTTATTTAGAAGCAAATACAAAATCTATGGTTTTTCTATGTTTTTCCCAGTTTAGTAAAGAGTCCAGAAAATAAATACCATTCGTAATTTTTTTTCTGTGTTTAAAACACATAAACTAAAATTTTATTTTGGTGTTTTAATAAGCTTAAAAATAACCAGCAAAAAAAAAGGGGGTAAAAAAATACATTTTTATGCCTAGCAAAAATTTTTTAGTAAAAAGTTTTAAAGATAATACCCAAATTTTTTTTGATTTACATGCTTGGGGTTTTTTGGGGGCGTGATTACGATATGGGGTGGTTAAAACCCCCATCACATCAGGTTCAATATTTTAATAAAAAAAAAAAATTGGAAAAACGGAAAAAAATTCATGCTTTTTTTTTTGGGCGCTGAACCGAATCGGCGTTTTTTAAAATTTGGTTTTTATCCATATGCATATTTTTTCTATGCTTTTTTCCACCTGACCTTCAAATGACCCTGAAACTGACCTTATAAAGTTTGGCTGAGCTTAAAATCCGATTTGCCGTCTCGAAAACATACGTTCGAATTTTATCAGATTTTTTAAATCGTACTTTTTTATCCCAACAACACTTCAAAATAACCTTAAAATTACTTTGTATGACCTCTAGATGTAAATAGGTGCCGGATTTGGATTCAGCAACCTTGAAATCGTATGCATGATATTTTCCAGATTTTTCCAAATATTTTTTCACTTAACCTTCAAATGACCTTGAACCTGACGTGTTGAAGGTTAACCAATCTCTCATGGTAATTACCGACCCCAAAAACCCTTGCAGCCCCTAACCGCTTTCGGCGATCCCTCGTAGATCAAATGTTGACCTGTGTAATCAAAGTTTTTTAAAGTTATTTATTTATATATAAACTTTAAGTTGCAATAAGTTCATGTTCATTAATAAAGTACAAACTTTTGGTTAGACTTTAACTTCTAATTAAAGATGTTAAAATTTTAGTTTAAATTAAAACTATAATACAAAAAAAAAAATTTTCTTTTAAAGGAAAATAAATTTTTTGATGCATCCAAAAAAAAATATAAAAAAAAATTTTTTGAAAGGAATAAACTTCTCATTTAACTTCGCTACATTTTTAATATGTGTCCTAAAATTTATATCTTGTCTTTTTCGTGTGCCGTTAAGGGGAAGTAAAAAGTGTTAAATATCAATATTTTTCTTAAAAATGGTTTAAAATTCACAATTTCACCCAATTAATATATATAAAATTTTTAAAAACTATTTTCATAAAATTTTTAATTTATAATACATTTTGACCTTGAAGTCGTTATTAAAATAGATCTTTTAAACTCAGTCTATATACAAAGTCTTGCATAATCAGGGATGATTAATTTTAAAACTATTTTAAAATTTTTAAATATTTAACACTTTTTACTGCTAACTTATTAAAATATTTTTCTATATCTTACGAAAAAACTATAATTAACTTAAAAACATTCGATTACAAGTAAATTGCATTTTGCTTTAAACAACAAAATATGCACTTTTAATATAACATTTTTGCTTAAATTTAGTAAGCTATAAAACTTTAGTAATGGTATAAATATGGTATAAATAACATAATTTTTTCATAAAAATTGATAAAATCTAAATTTATTAGTGAAACAATAAATAGTCCATTTCTACCTTTGTACATTAAATAATTTTTATATTAGTAAGTAAAATAATAAGATCTTCACCAGTTGCTATATTCCTATATAGCGTAACAAAATTAAAACTCAAAATTAAATCCAAAAACACCAAGGTATACGGCGCAAGTTAAATTCGCAAGTTTGGGCATTTAAGTGCTTGGTTATCTGGTAAAAAATCTTTAAAATATTGGAATTTTTACTTTTAATGTTTCTGAGGTTACTTACAATGCTAGATAAAACAAAAATATTTTCTTACAGAACTTTTTTAGGAAGAAAGTGGTTAATGTTCTTTTAATATTAATAATATTTTGTAGAATACGTGACAGGCACTCATCAATTTATTTTGTTTTAATACTGATCTGTTAAACATTTTTTTTAATGCTTAAAAATAAGACTATACCAAATGTATGATAAAGAGGGTTGCATTATTTTTATATATTTTTTTCTTTACTGGTATCTTATTTATTATTTATTACAAAAAATCCAGTATTATACATTTATTTTTTAAGAGCATAAATTGCAACAAAATACAATAAAAAATTCATGTTCGTTTAAGAAAAAAACGAGAATTGTCCATAGACAAACATCAAATTTAAAAAGAAATAGCATTACCAAAGAAAATTATAGTTTTCACTATAGCAATACTAAATTTTTGTTAATAGATTTGGACGTTCGCTTACTGGAGCGAGCGTCCATCAGAAGAAAATACGTTCACACGCTGCTACCAAGCGAAACTGTTGCCAAAGCTATAAAAATGGTAACAGTAATTAATTATTTCTGCGAGAAATAGGCCAAACTACTTATAATATTAATAATTTAAACATTTTTTGCTGTTTAATAATACGATTTTAATTATGTTAATTGTTACTTTGAATGTACAGGGTGTCCCAATTTCGAGCCTCATCATTGGGGTCTTGGAAGCTAGAAGAGATACGAGGTCGGTTAAATGAAGGTAAAGTGCGCGATTTGATGCTAATCAAAATGCCACCTTAAAAGTTTTAAAATTTCGAATACTTTCTAAGACTTTTGGAAAAAAACCAAATATTTGCGGTTTAATTTTTATTTTTTTATGTCTTTATTTAAATAGATATAACAAAATAATTTTCACATCTTTATTTATACTTTTTCTGTTCTACAAGACAGTGTCATTAAATTTACAAAGCGACGTTTCGTCTTTTAGCTGCCATCATCAACTTTGTTTTTGTAAATACAACCCTTAATATTTAATTACGGATTTTAAAAGATTCTGAGGTTCTCAATCCAGTAATGTATCGCACTTATCTGAAACATGCGTATTATTGACAAATTCCATACTAAATCATGTGTTAGAGAGAGAGAGAGAGAGGTAGATAATAGATTTTTGGCAAGATCTTACAAGGAAATAATTAAAATGATTTGGTCGAATAAGCGCAATACATCAATCGTTCTGCCATATCAGAAGCTGATCTGAAAACTGATATAAAAAATGCACAGTCGTATTATAAAAAGTAAAAGTAATAATGGTAGTTTAAAAACTAACCGTTAAAATAAAAATTTGACGACACAGAAAAAAAAAATTAAATGAAAATGTCAAATTTATTATTTGTTTTAAAAATATTCTCTGTCTCTCTTTAATACATGATTTCTATAAAAATTGCCATCAATATGAATTTTTCGAAGAAGTGCGACACATTATTGGTTTTGGGATCTTCGAAGCTCCTAAGATTCATAATAAAAAATCCAGGGCTGTATTAAAAAAAAAACAAAGTTAATAATGTGAGCTCAAAGGCGACACTTCTGTGTGTAAATCTAATAACAATGTCTTGTAGAATAGAAAAAGTAGCAATGAGAATGTAAAAATTATTTTGTTATAATATCTATTTAAATAATCATAAAAAATAAAAATAAAATCGCCAATATTTGAAATATTTAAACTTTAAACTTTGCCTCCATTTAACCGACCTCGCATCTCTTTAAGTTTCTGACATCCCAATAATAAGGCTCGAATTTAAGGAATATAAGGCCTACGAACCTGGCAAAAAACTATTATGAAAAAAATAAAACACTTTGTTAAAGGCAAGTTCAGTGGATGAAATAAAAAAAAAGTACTATTGACAAATATTTCTAGATATTTTCACTGACGCACCTTAAAATAGTCAGTAATGATATACATTTTTTTCTCTTATTATTACCACTACAGAAAAAACACACCATAAAAGCAACAACACGAAAGTAAGCAACTAATTAATAATTAAAGATATTAACTCTAAAAAAAAACAGTTATTAATGTATTGTTAAATTATAAGAAAGAATCAAACGGATCTTTTAATTACTCAATAATAAATAAATATTAGTTTTTGTTCTATAATTCCAGCATTTCTTGTTATGTGTAGATATCATAAAATAAAAAATATGATTTAATAATTTTAATTTGTATTTAACATCATGTATCATCAACCAAAATATACTTTTTAATTAAATTTTATTTATCCAAAATAAAAATTTACAAATAAAATTTTTGTATTATACAGCAAAAAAAAATTTTTTTTGGCCTATTTTCCATAGAAATAATTCCTAATCACTGTTTTCATTGTTAGAACTCTGGCAACAGTGTTTGTTTATATAGCAGCGTGTGTACGTATTTTCAAAGAACGTCGTTCGTGCGAGTTTTCAAAAAAAAATTTACATTTGGGGGGTCTATAGTAAACCTATAAGTGTCTTTGGTATTACATATAGCTTAAAAAAATTGATAGGTGTGATTTCATTTTTTTTCCGTTTATAGAGATAAAATAAGAAAAAGAACCATTTTTTTGTTTTGGGGTTAAAAATTTTAAAAAAATTTTAATATACACAGTAAGCACAAAAGCTTAAATTTTTACAATTTAAGCTCCCCTGTATTTCTTACAGTTTACAAAAACCTGGTGGTAAGTCTTCAATTTGCTTTAACCTCTACAATAAAAAAAAAAATTTATAGATAAAAGGATGTATAGGATGTATACAAAATACTTTTATAAAAAGAAAAAAAAAAAAAAAATTATAAAATGGGTCCTAAATTCCGAAAAATATGTGTATAATTTTTTTTCGCAAACTTCTAACGTCAAAATAAGTCGATTTATGTCAACATAGTTGAAATTGCTTTGTTTAACCTGTAAAAAGAGGTAATAATTTTAATTAACATTTTTTTAATTCCTTTTAAATATATATTTTTTTTTTTGTGTATAGACAGACACTATAAATTACTTTTTTAGCGGTACAGCCGTTGGCTATAAAAAGTAATGTTAGTTCGTAAAGCTGTATTCTGATTTTCCATATTATCAGTAATTTGATGTTCTTAATGATTTCAACGGCCCCAATTAAAAAAATTTTATTTTAAAAAAAATTAAAAAAAAAAATTGGTTTTTTTTAAGGGGCAAAAATAAACAAAAACGTGATTTTTTTTTTTAAAATTTTTAAAAAAATAGAAATATATTTTATAATAAACCCCCTTAACAGACACTATGAACCCGACATTTTGTTTATATATATTAAAATTTACATAAAAAAAAAACTTTTCTTAAAATTTATTACCCTATTCCCCTTGGGGAAAACCCAAATCTTCAAGTTATTATACCACTTTAACCTTTTTCCTAGCAGTTTTAACCCAAGGTGTAGGGGATGGGTACTACGGCTGGCCCAGGACATATACCAGCTATTTCCTTTTTGTTATTACATTCCCCTACTGGCCTGGGTTACTACTACTGGCCAAGAAGTTACTACTATTGGCCTAGCTCCTACTTTTTCCTACGGCCCAAAACCAAGGTCTTTTTTGCAGCTTTTTCAGAAATTATTATTTATCTTCATCACCTTCGCTATTTTAAAAAACTTTTGGTTAAAATAATTTTCCCCGATCTTGAGAAATTAAAATTAACAATTTAAGCGTAAGTACTTGTTTATAAAATTTTTTTTTTTTTTTTTATTATACGTACAAAAGCAATTTCATTGATTTTTTTCCTTTAAGAATTGGGGGCCTTTAAAAAAACCCAAATTTGGGGTTTGCCTAGAAAAAAATACTACTAAAGAAATCTTTTTTTTAATCAATTTTAGGTCATATACAAGGGGCCAAGATAAAGAGGGATAGGGGGGTCCCCGGGAAAAAGTAAGAGAGGCGAGTTTAAATTTGGCAAATTTTCGTATTGGGGAGCCCAAAAAAACACTGTTAAAAATTGAAATTTGGATTTCCGTTTTTTTTTTTATGGGTAATTTTAAAATTGGAAAAATTGTAAAAAAATTCTCATTGGAACTTTTTGTGCTTTATGTTTGGGGAATTTTTCTTTTACGACGTTTTGTTTTCGTTAAACATTATCAACTTTATTTTTAAATATGGCCCGGTTTTTTTTTTTTTTTTTTAACCCCTTAATACCCCCAAATTTCAAAAATGAACCCTAAAATTATTTAACAAATATGGAACTTATTGCCTCTTATGGAAAATATGTTTATTTAACAATAAGATATCAAGTGTTATACATCTTTAAAGGATTAAAACTGCTCAAAAAAAATGAAAAACCGGAAAAAATTTTTAGGGGGTTTTTTTTTTTTATTTAAAAAAATTTTAAAATTTTTAATATTTAAAAAAAAAAAAAATTTTAAATTTTTTTTTTTTTTTTTTTTTTTTTTTTTTTTTTTTTTTTTTTTTTTTTTTTTTTTTTTTTTTTTGAATGGATGAAGCGCAAAGTTTCAACAAGAATGTCCATTTTTTCCAAATTATAAAATAAATTCGAAAAAAAATTAAAAGAAAATCAAAAATTTCGTTTTTCGGCCATTTTTTAAAAGTACAAGATATAACTTAATTTTTTCAACCATAATATTGACCCCTAATACGAACTTGCCAAATTAAAACCATCCATATTTCCCCTTTTTCCATACTGGCCCTCCTTATCTTAAGCGTATAATTTTTTTTAAGGGTGTAGGGGAAAAAAAGCGTTTCTAAAAAAATTTAATTTAATAACCCTTTTCCAAATTTCAAAATATTAAATTTTTTTTCTTCTTTTTCTTTTTTAAAATTTTTTTTTAAAAAAACCCCAGGGGGGAAATTTGGGGAAAAATTTTTTTTTTAAAAAAAAAAATTAAAAATTTAAAAAATCCCAATTTAAAATTTTTCGAGATAAATGCTTTTAGGGCCCCTTTTATGGAAAATGGGGTTTTGGCCAATTTTCAAACTTTTTTAAAAAAATTTAACACGTGATCAGAACCTTTTTAAACAAAAAACCCCAAAAAACCCCAATTTTAAAAAAACACCCTCAAAATTTTCCAAATCTCTAGTGACTTTTAGGGGGTGTTTTTTAGGGGGTTGGAGAGGTTTTTCGGTTTTGTGTCCGGAAATTTTATCGGCGGAAAACTATTACTTTGCAAAGTTTAAAAACAATTAGCTGAAAACCATTTTTCATAGGAAAATTGCGGGGTCCTCTAAATTGCATTTATCTCGAAAACAGTTGCTCCCAGCGAGTTAAATGAGGTATACATTTTTGATGCAGGGGGTATTATAGTAACTTCTTTTTCAATAAACAGGTTGATATACTAAGCTTAAAAAAGTTATGCCATCCAAAACAAGTGGGGTAGGCCGTAGCTGGCGCCCTCTACCAGCAACATCAAAAGTATGGATGAATTTGAATTTCTCACTTCACAAAACCTCCAAATCCCCAATTTTATAATGCTATGTCATTTAGTTACGAAATCATTACGAAGAAACGAAAACAAAATTAAAAGTTTGACACCCTGTATCTTTGTTATTTTTAACTTTGGGATAAGGCAAGTTTACGTTAATTGCATTATTTTGACCTAAGGAATATGCTGTTGCTCTGTGTCCCATTACTTCTGGGACACCCTGTATATGGTGCATGTCCTGATCTTTGTTGTTAAAGTATTTAAATTTCTATATATTTTTTTAAAAATGACCGTTCTATGATAATATTTTTTAAAATTATTGTTTTTTTATTAAATTTTTAAGCATTTTAGTACTAACAAATTTATTTAAATACATATCTACGTCTAAATGTTTTTTAACTATCTATAGTATACAATAATAAGCGGTTTTTTTTTGAAGGCTTAAAAATAATATCTTTATGCATATTGACTAAATTAACTCGATGATAGTTGACAAATGACATCTTAGTTATTTTGGCGTTATTTTTAAAAATACTTAGAAGATACTCTACGCATGAGTAGACCATTTTTATTACATAGGCGCTTATGTGAATCAATATTCTAATTCTTTTTAAAGGCCTGTGGCTCAGCCTCATTGACCCCTATGAACTTGCAAATCGCCTAAAACAGAAAAAAAAACTTAAAAATCAAAAAAAAAAAAAATCAAATACCTATCTATGTTTTAGTGGCAAATCTGCATTGTTATCAAGATTAACTTAAATAAAAAAAATAGAATAGAAATTAAAATTAATTTGTTAAAATTTTAATATAAACTTTAGAAGATTCTAAGAACTTTCAGTTATTATTTATAACATTTTGTCATAAATTATTTTATCACTTTTATTTGAAACGCGCTTATTGTCAGTCAGTATATTTGGCTTATACTTTTGTTACACTTTTGTCAATCTGAGTGCCTACACCATTATATTATATTATATGATAAAATTCTATAATATATTATAATATACTCTAGTATACTATAATATAATACTATATTATATTATAGGAAATCAAAATAAATGTATTTAAATAGCTAAGACATTTCGCAAAATAGGACAGAAGTCTAAAAACTGACAAAGATTGTTCGACTTTATTTTAAGGAGTAATAAATATTTAAAAGTGACAGTGAAACTAAAGTTATTTTTAGAACATAAATATTATCTTTATAATACTAAAACTAAAGAACATATTATTTAGATAGGTTTAATTTATTAAAAGTTTAGGAATTGTTTTCATAAAAATAATTATTTGATGTTTTAGTATTTATTTTAGGAGAATTATTAGCTAGGTTAAACTGGTCACTTTTCATAAAGAATTTGGGTTTACTTATCAAAAGACCTTAGCGCTTGGACCTTTTTAATGTGACTTTTTGTTTTATTTTTTGTTATGGGTCTTTCTTATAATTTTCAAAAAACTTTGGTTGCATTTTTGTCGACCTTTTAAAGAGCTCAGTAAATTTATTTTGATTCTATAAGCCTTCATAAAAAGGAACAAAAAGTATATTAAGACTTTGTAATAAATTATTCAGGTTAAAATATATTAAATAATACAATCCTAAAATATTTAGTACACTACTAATTAAACTTGATGATATATTGCACTATTATTTAAAATTTAATATTGGCAAAATTACTCACAGCCGCCTTTTTTGTTTATAACTTAATTAAATATATATATATATATATATATATATATATATATATATATATATATATATATATATATATATATATATATATATATATTATATATTATATAATAAATATATATATATATATATATATATATATATATATATATATATATATATATATATATATATATATATATATATATATATATATATATATATATATATATTGTATATTTATGCAAAGTAGGATTTGACAATATAACTAATAAAGGCTAAGAGCCTTTTTGATACAGTAAAAATAAGCATATATATGTACTTTACAAATGTAACTGCCTACGATAATGCAATAATTTTATATAGTTTGGGCACTGTTATTATAAAATTTTGATACTTTTCCAAATCTTTGGTAAATTAACAGATACTATTTTAAATAAATTGTGGACAACATCCTATTTAATACTGTAAAAAATTTAAAAAATTACTGGTTAGTGAAATACTGCTAGTTATTGTGGCTTACTGTAGTTGTATATTACCTGCTTAAACATTGGCGAAAACAAAATTTGGCAACAACAAATATATAGTATAATATTTAAAAATACATTTTACCTGTAAAAGTGATACGGTAAGCTGGTATTTTTTTCATATAATCATTTTCATTAATCATCATGCACAGAATAGCCAAAAATATATTTTTTGGTTATTTTTATTAATCATCGGACGTCTACGACAACTAATTTGTCACACGTACGTTGTATCTACTAAAAATAAAAATATTATATACATTTATAAAAATTAAAACGATCTAGAGCCTTTATAAATTAAAAATTATTAAATTATATAAAAACCATTTTAAAACAACGAATATCTGGATTCCTTACCTACTTTTTTCAGTAATATTTTTTTTATTTTACCATTTTATTAAAAATGTAAGCATATTTGTTATATTCCCACCAAAAAATTTAAACTGTTTTTAATAAGTAACAAAAAAATATTTCTTACAATTTTTTTAACATAATGTAAAATACAATAATTTCACAACCTAACTGGCTTTTATTAGTTTTTGTAAAAATCGTACCAAAATAATAATTTTTCAATCATAATTTTAATGTCAAAAGACAGTCTTTACGCAGCGTGCTTAAAAATTATTTTTGCACCAGTGCCAAACAAAAATTCAAAAATGTACTGAAATTCAAATCATTAATATATGTTACAGACCGTATATAAAATTAGACTATATATTTACGGCTAGCGTTCATTAACTGCCTATAATTTGACGACC
>JAHBCN010021173.1:0-14413 GCA_019359885.1 Listronotus oregonensis | reverse complement strand
ACAAAACCCAAAAGGCCCCAAAAATTATTTTTGAAATTGTTATTTTTTTTATGTTTTTAAACAGAAAACAAAGACCACTGAGTTACTATTTTTTTCAAGTACCAAATTTTTTAATTTGGGTCGGGGAAAAACTTTTCTTTAAAACCCAAAATATTCCAGTGGTTTTAGGTCTGGAACCCGCCCCAATAAAAAAACCCCTTTCTTTTAAATTTTCCTTAAAAACACACTAAGATTTCAGCTAATGGGGTTAACTGTATTCCCCCCTCGATAGTTTTGAAAGAAACTTCATTATTTCAAATTTCCCATTTTTTTTTAAAAAAAGATACTAATAATAAAAACCCGAATATTAAAGTTTTTGGTTAAAAGGTGAACAAAGGGTAATTTATAGTGATAAAATGATTTCTAAAGACCGCGATGTATATTCAAAAAGGCTTTTTTTTTTGGGGGTATTTGCTCGTTTTTTTATATTAAATTTTGGGGATTTTTGGCTTATAATTTGAAATCATTATCTTTATCATCTAAACTTTTTTTTATGAATCTGTTTATATTTTTTTTTCAATATTTCAAATTTTACCAGTGTGCCCACCTTTTTCAAAAATTTTTTTGGACGTTTTTTGTTTGATTTTCCAAATTTTTTTAGTTTTTCCAAAATTAAAAAAATTTTTTTGGAATTGCTTTTGGGTTTGATTAGTAATGAATAAATAAACTTTTATAACTATATTTATTGAAGCATCTTTTTCTTTTTTTATTTTTGGAGACCTCCCGGGAAAAATAACTTTTATTAATTATTAATTAATAATTATTATTAAAAAGGGAATAAAAGAATGCTTTTTCCTTGGGCTGTTTTTGTAAAAAATACAAAAATGGTTCCAACGAATTATTTTAATAAATTTTCTTTAAATTTTAAAAAAATAAGAGTAGTCTTCATAGTTTTTTTTGGGAAAAATTTTTTAAAAAGAATTTCTTTTTTTTTTTTAGCATGAAGGGGGAAAAGGAAAAGGAGATAAAAAAAATTGTACAAGTATCAAATATTCTTAAAACAGTTATCATAATATTTTTTTTTTAATTTTTTTTTTAAAAATTCTGCTATTTAGGGTTAAAAATTCCCAAAAAGATTAGGAAAAATACCTTCTTTTTTTTATCACATATATTCAGAAATACATTTAGGTATTTTCTTTAAAAAAAAGAGTATTTAAAAAGGTTAAAAAAAACCCCCTTTAATCCCTCTAAAGGGGAAATCGTCCCCAAAAATAAAAAAAATATATAACACATTTTAAAAAATTTTAAAAAATTGTTTTTTTTTTTCAAATCAAAAAAACCACAAAAAAACCTTTTTTGTTAGTTTAATGGAAAAAAGCTCTGGGGTGTCAAAATAAAAATTTTAAAAAAAAAAAAAAAGAAGGTTTTTTTTTTTGCATAAAAGATTTATTTTATTCTATTTTTATTAGATTTTGTTAAAACCCCCTCTAAAAAAAAACCCCCCCCAAAATTAAAAAAAAATGTTTTAGCCTCATACATACTTTTTTTGATATATAAAAAAATTTTTTTTTTTTATATTCATCGATATAAAATTTTTTGGGCTTAGTTGGCCAAATTTTTTTGTAAAAATGATGTTTTGTAAAATTTTTTCTTATTTTTTAACAAAATATCCCATTTTTACTTTTACGAAAAGTCTCAAGTCTTTTTACATAAATTTTTTTAAACAAACATTTTCACTTATTAATATCTCCTGGTATCGGGGATGGTATTTGGGGAAAATTTTTTGGGGTTTTTACAGAAACTAATTAAAAACGTTTAAGCTTAAAATAATGGGGAAAATTTTTTTATTAAAATCGATCAATTTTTGGGGGGGGTAATGTCCCCCCCAAATTTAAAAAAAAATTTTAAAATCCCCCCGTTATAAAATAAGTTAAAACATCAGTATCTTATATAAAGTAATACAAATGTTTTTTTTAAGAACTCTTAAAAAGATCTCGCGCAGCGGGAAAAAAAAAATTTATTTCCCCTGCTTATCCTTAGTGTATATAATATGGAAATAAATTTTCACTGTGCTTCCCCAAAGCCACCAAAATTTTAAAAACTTAAAAAATATTTTGTGGCCCCGGGAAAAAATCCTTTATTGCCTTTTGGGGTTTTTAAAAAAAATTTTAACCCTTTTATTTAAAAATTTTCGGAATTAAAAAACTTTTATTTAAAATTATTGGTTTTGTTTTTTTTTAAAATTTTTAAAAAATTTTTTATAATATAATTATTTTTTTAAAAATAATATAATAAATATTATTTTTTTTTTTTTATAATGTATAAATTTTTATTAATTATTTATAAAATATTATTAAATTTTTAAAAATATTTTTGGGAATATAAATAATTTTTTTTTTTTTTATATTAAAAATTTTTATTTAAATATTAATTTATTTTTATTTTTATATTTATATATATATATATATATATTATATATATATATATATATATATATATATATATATATATATATATATATATATATATATATATATATATATATATATATATAATGTTTTTAATAATTTAATTTAATATAATTTTTTTAAAAAAAAATTATTTTTGGGGTTAATTTAAAAAAATTTTTATTTTTTTTTTAAATATTTTATAAAAAAAAAAATTTTATTTATTATTAAATTAAAAAAAATTTTTTTTTTAAAATAATTTTTAATAAGATAAGTTTTAAATTGAAATTATGAAAAAGGTAACCTACATTCATTTCGGAATAGTAACAAAAATTATTCAAACGCACAAAAAAAATCAATTATATCAGGTTTTAAAAAAATTATTTTTTTTAAAATGGGTCCAAAATCACCCTATTATATTTTTTATATAATATTATTATATAATAACTTCTTTAACCCAAGAATAAAAAAAAAAAAACAACTTTTAAATAACTTTTTTAAAATACAAAAAAAAAAAGAACTGACATTTTTTACAAATAGAGTCCTTCTTAATAAGTTGTCACCGCCCAAGAAGGGGCTGTGTGTTGGAAATTAAATGTGATTTTCCCCAATTTTTCCCCTTTTTTTTTTTAACTTAAACTGCCTATTGAATCCCCGAGTATTGGGTCCAAAATGAGCCCCAAGGGAAATCGTCCCAAAATTTTTGAAAAACATTGAATTAAACCCCCCAAAAAGGAAATATCCACGTATTTATTGTTTTGGATTGTCCCTTTTTTCGCGATTTAAAAGAAAAATTAAAATTAAACTCGCCTCGTCCGGTAAAAGCAATACGACTGACTCATACGTGTGATTAACAAGAAAAAAAAATGAAAATAAAAATAAACTATTTTTTATGCCCAGGCCTGCACTAGAAATTTAAATCTTATGTGGCTTTGTTTTTTTTTTTTGGTTTTTTTTTAAAAAAAATTTTTAATTTTAAAAAAGGGTTTTCCTTTTTTTTAACCCCGAGTTTTAAAAATTTTAACAAAATGTTTTTTTTTAAATTTTCCCTTTTTTTTTCCAAAAACTTTAGAACAAAATCCCCTTCCACTGGGAAAGAATTTTTTCTTTTTTAATATTAATTTATTACTTACATCCAAACAAACTTCACCCGCCTGATAACGGGGCTGGTATAAGGTTTTTAAAATATAACAGAACAACCTAAAAATAATTAGGAATTTTTAATAATAAAAATGGCAAAAATCTTTAAATATACATACCTAAACATTGGTTTTGTTAGTTTATAGCCTCACTGGCTAGCTGGCTCAGCCATAAAAACTGGCCCAATAAAGCCATGCTCTATGAACAATTAACATAAATAGTGATTTTTTAATTTAAACATTCCACAATATTCCCTTGTGACATTCTAAAAACTAAATTAAGTTAAAAAAACAAATAGACACATTACCCTAAAAAATAAAACGTATGTTGCAAGAAAATTAAAAAACGACCATAAATTAGAAATTAGGAAATTAACTCAGGAACCTTGACTAAGGCATATCATGGCTTCTTTCACTAGGAATACGGCTCTTATACACTCAACTTGTAAAACATACTAAAGTTTATATAGGACTTATGTTCTGCCTGTCTATAGGTATTGAAACTACGTTGCTTTTATGTCTTAGGTGTGATAACCACGGTCCATCATAATAGTGACTAGAAATGATGCATATAACGAGTTCTAGCAGCAAATACTTGCTATTTTTTAAATTCTATTTTTTTTAAAATCGAAACTATTATCTGGAAGTCATTTATGTAAGGGGGCGTCCATTTATTACGTGAGACAATTTAAGGATATTTTGCCCCTCCCTCCCCCTTTTTTGGTGAGATGTCCGTTTGGTCGACTTCACCCTCACTAAACGCGATTTTTTAAATTGTATTTTTTTAAAATCTATCCTTATTGGTGGATTTATTTAAAAACAATAATTTGCCCCCTAAAGATGGAAACCTGTTTGCCTACGTTTTTTTTAAATTTTTATTATTTTAGACTCAAAAGTCGATATATTTTTTTATTGTTGTGTCATATAAATAGATAATTAATTATTACCTTAAAGCAACGTAGTTAATACTTTCTTTTTTTTGGACGGCCTACGATAGTTTGATAAAGCCTAGGTAGTAGGTATCGTGGGTGCCCGGGTTTTTAGATGTTAATTATTTTCAAGATCATCACCAGGTTTAAGTAGAAAAAGGGAGTAGTGCCCTTTTCTACTCGAAAAAGAACAGAGCAAATACCAATAACTACTATCTCTAAATTAGTATTCATCAATGTATTTTAAGTTATCTAGACAGTACCTACAGTTTAAGAGGAATTAAACATATCAAATAACGTGATATCTGCCCATGGTTACCCTTTTAACTACTAACCACGCTTCGAAGTCCCTTGAGTTAACACCTCTCTAACAATGATGATATCTTTTATTTTGTGGCTAAAATATCTCTGCTTACCTAATAATTAAAATAAAAAATGAAAAAAAACCGTTAAATGAAATGTGTGTTTCAAAAAATAAAAAGAAAACAAATAAAAGTGATCTCTATTGTATTAATGTGTCTTAAAGGTGTATTTTTATTTATATGACGGAAAATGCAATAAATTTTAACAGTTTGAAAATAAATAAAGATGTGAATTTGTAGGTGTAAAGAGTATTGCTAATAATAGTGTTATGGGAAAAGAAAAGATTTATTTATAGGATAAAACTGTAAACAACGTTTAAATAGTTATAATTTACCGGTACGTTTAAATTTAGGATTTTAAGGATTTTTTTGATTTGTATTCTTTTATAATAGGTAAAACTGAAAATTTAAAATAAGAAAAAGGAAATTTCCCTTGCTCTTATTCAAATTTAAACACTGAGCAGAGTAGATATCCTTTAATAATATTTTCTGGAAACATTTAAAAGACACTAAAAGCAAATGTCACAATTTCAATTAATGGCTTACTTAAACTAGCTTAGTTTCGTAGTTAGCTGGTTAAGTAGTCAATTTCCTCTAGGAGCATCTTCTGATTTCAGACCACTTTTCAAGTGCACCCAGTCTTTGAAAAGGCTATAAATTTGTTTTAAATAAAAATAAAACACAAAGGATCCACACCAGATCTTTTTTCTTTGTCCCACACAAAAAGAGTTCCTTAATGAAAACCAGGTGAATGCTTAATATATTTTTAAGGTTTTGATCAGGCTAAAACGCTCCTTCACAAACTTTCTTTCTACGGACTGTCACCTAAAGTTTGATCTTTGCTCTTCAGTTTCCTGGCTAATTAAATTATATCAGTAATTGTAGATGATCACTCTTCCAGCTTTCACAAGATAATGCGGAGGTGTCCCAGGGCACCAACTCTCTTTCTTTTTGTTACAAACGATATTCTCTCTTCCACAATCAATCCCATCCACAGTTGGGCTGAGAATAGTACCGTTTATCTCTTTCACACAGGACCTTAAATTAATATTGGATTGGGGTGCCATTAATCCTGTACACTTTATTTTTTCAAAAACACAATAATGGTAGCTGCTCGAAAAAACTCTGCCATTAATCATCCTTCATCCAGAACAAAGTGTCACTTAACCTTGTAGGCATTTTTACTTTTGAAAATAGGCTTAACTGGCATAAACAAATTTTAAAAAAGCTTGGATTCCTCTTTCGAGCCAAAAAGTATTTTTTCCCTTCTAATCTGCATACTCTGTATGTGCCCCGAATTAGACCTTTTTTTGGAATATTGTTTCTCTATCTAGGTATTGGCGACTTTCTTAATTCCATTTAAAGAAGAGCCGTTTTAAAGGAAAGCTTCCATATTTGGTCTACCGATAAGCTGTACGCACTGAACATCGTAGACGAATGGTGCAGGGAGGAAGGTCTGTCGGTTAATCCACAAAAGACCGTTATTGTTCCCTTCACAAAGAAAAGAGCACTAAGGGCACTCAGATGTCCAAAGCTCAATGGAGTGGAAATCCCCTTCTCAAAAGTTAGGTATCTAGGAGTCATTTTTGACCAAAAGATGAACTGGGGACCACACCTCAACAAACTTGTTCAGAAGGCAGAAATTGCCCTCGGGAGATGTCGCAGACTTTGTGGAAAAAGCTGGGGACTTAACCCAAAGATGAACATGTGGTTGTATAAAATGGTAATAAGACCCATGATAACCTATGGTTCAGTTGCCTGGGGAAGAGTCTCACAGACCATAGCAATCAGACAACTTCAAAGTGTGCAAAGGCTAGCATGCGTATGCATCACGGGAGCTATGAGAACAACTCCAACCGCAGCCCTGGAAGTGCTGCAAACCTCCGCCCTCCATATCTACATACAGGGGCAAGTAAAGGCGGTACTCTATAGCTCAAAGGAGGTCAAAGTCCAATTATAGAACACCGAAGGACTCCAAGATGGGAAATAGAGGGGACCAAGAGGTCAGCTCATTGTTTGAGATGCCCTCAGACAGGACAACCCCTCGTTTCATCTTCAATAGACACTTTCGTATTGTCATACCAGATAGGAGGACTGGAAGGAAGGCCCTCCAATCAAAGCCGATCATATCTGGTATATAGATGGCTCCAAGACCAACAAAGGGTGTAGGAGCTGGCATCTATGGAGATAAGCCTAGAGAAAAGGTAATCTTAAGTCTCGGTCAGCACGCCACGGTTTTCCAAGCGGAAATCGCAGCAATAGTGCATTGCGCCGTGAGGATTAAAAAAGGGAGTAAAGGAAAAAATATTGTCATTTACTCAGATAGCCAAGCGGCCTTGAAGGCCATCAGTTCCCCAAAAGTTACTTCCAAACTAGTCGGGGACTGTATCAGGCCCTGGAAAAGTCGGCTTGGAAAACAAACTTACGGTAGCCTGGGTACCAGGCCACGAGGGCCATCCAGGTAACGAAGAGGCCGACGACCTAGCCAAGAGGATCAGCGCGAAATGATAGGCCCGGAGCCATTCTGCGGTATCTCGGCAGGTCTCTTCAAAGCATCTATTAAGAGTTGGGTAGACAGACAGTTTCAAAGCTGGTGGGTACAAACACCGGGACAACGACAGGCAAAGCAGTTCATTAAGACCTGCTCGGCCAAGTTTACATCGGACCTACTGAGCCACAGCCGTAAGGTCGTAAGGATAACGGTAGGTCAACTAACAGGTATTGTAAACTCAACAAGCACCTGGAAAGAATAAACCTGGTGGAGGATAGCCTGGTGGTTCTGCCAGGAGGCTGAAGAAACAGCCCTACATGTGGTGCCAATGGAAGCACTATGCAGGCTTAGGTTTACTAGGCTTGGGAAGGAGAAGCCAAAACCGGCAAGTTATATGGAGTGGCCAGTGTCGAGACTCTGGAGTCTAGTTAAGAAGACGGGCTTGGACAAGGTACTCTAAAGAACGATAGGAGAAACCACAATAAATCTGGTAAGGTTGCAGTGGTGGAGGTAATTTTTCGCCATCTCCGCTCAAATAATCTAATCTAATCTAAGCTGTACGGGATTCGTCGTGCTTTTATAGGTATTTCCACGGCTTCTGCTTTGGAAAATGAGCCAATAGAACTCTCCTTTAGCAATTTCCATTTGAGAAACGCATAGCTTTACTGTTCATATGTAGATGGAACAGGCTTCCCACTTTATTAGTCCTTCCATCTCAAAAATGTCTAGACTGTGGAACCTGCTGCTTGCAAAGGTTTTCTTTCCCCTTCAAACCCCCAAATCCCTAAATTCTGTTAATAAACTACCTTTTACCTTACCTTAGATCCTCACTGTACGTTAATAGTTGGGCTGCAAGATTTCGTGGACTGCCCCAAGGAAATTAAAAAAAATAGAAAAACATTCTAATATCCTAAGTTAATTTTATACCAGCAAAATGGGTGCCGAAACCCAACTTTATTGTTACTTGATGTTCTACTAGGCCAATAAACCTATTTTCAAATGTTTATGAAGGATAAATTTAAGCAATAAAAATCATAAAATATTTATTTAATTTTAAAAATTCGGTACATGCACAGTTTTTGTTATACAATTTTTGATTCTAAAATACGTAACTCTTTCTTTAAAATAAATTTAGGGAGACTTTTATTACTTTAGGAATGTAAAACTTAGAATATTATAACTGCGTTTTTTTATTTTGCTATATAGAACACCGATTTTCTAAAAATAGATTTAATAATTTAATAATTAATGTAAATTTCAAATAATTACTTTTAAATTCTAACACCTCAAGGATTCAGTGGTTACTTGTTGCAACCGGTTTTGGCTAATAGAAAAGTTTAAAAAACTTACCCTTTAAAATTTGATCTTATTAAAAAATATATAAAACATAATATGTACAGGGTGACGCATTTGGGGTATTGAGAAAACCGTAAGAGTAGAACAGTTCTGTTTATATATTTTTGGGGGAATTTTTAAAACAAATTTAAATGTGTTAAAATTTCGAGGCTAACTTTTTTCATTTTATAGATACAGGGCGTTTTTAAATTTTTGTCGATATTACGAGGGTTCGGTATATGAGTTACTTTTAGAGATACAGAAAAACTTTAAATGACAATTTTCTGTGGAATTTTACTAACATTCCAGTGGCGTACTGTTTTTTTTATCAGTTAAGGTTTTTGAGTTATTATACAAACTTGTTTTTTTTTTTTGAATACAACACCCTTATATAATATTTTACTAGTCGACTGTAAATTAAGTTACTTTCTAATGATACCCCACACTTCATATGTAAGTAATTAATTACCATTTTTGATACTACACACTTTATATTCATCTTTTAAAAAATAGTCGTTTGTAGAAAAAACAAATTAAAAAAAAAGAGGTTAAGAACCTGAACAATCTGGACAAGGTACTTAAATTTTGCGCTTTTTATATAAAATTTTATTATTTTTTAATACTTTTTTAAATCTTTTTTTTTTGCAATTTTTATGATTTATTTATCATTCATTTATATATTTTTAAGACAGTCAACTAGGTTTTTATTTAGTCTTTTAAAAGTATTATTTTGCTCTCAATAATAAATTTAATAATATTATATATTTCAAAGTTTTTAAGTTCCATTTCATGTAAATTAAATTTTGAGGTCTGTTTGTTATCAACTTTGGAGTAGGTGAGTGTAGGACTAAAAAGTGGAACTAAGTGTAAATAAGTTCCGATTTGATTTTTATAAAAAACGCGTTTTAGACTTATTTGAGACATTAAAAATGGCTTTATGGTTATGATTATAAACAAACAACTTTAAGTTTTGTATTAAACATGCATCTGACTTCACTACTTCGAGAGTTAGCGTAATTAAGTTAAAACTAGTTTACACCAGAATTCATACCAAACACCTAGTCCTAAATTACACTAACGGTAACAAACGGTTTATTAACAAAAAAGTGTAAAATAGAGTACTCTATTTCTGGATAACAAACAGACCTCTAAAAACACGAAGTGTTGGTTTTATATAATTCTTACTTCTTACCTAAATATTAAACAAAATATTGCGGTGATCATTTTTGTTTCTAAGTCAACTTGCATTCTACTTAACTAAATGGCTACTTAGTCAATTAAAATTAAGAAACGATAAAAATTTGCTAACTTTTTAAAAATAATGTTTATTATTTTTATAAAAGTAACCAACTTAAGAGTTAATGAGTTTATTGCAATGTCGATTTTATACAGGGTGTGCAATATTTAAATCTTAGGGGGCTTTTCCTATTTTTTTTTACAAATATTTCATTTCTTTAAAAATAAATATAAAATGTGTAGTATCATTATAGATAGGTATCTTTAGAGAAAATCTAACAGTTAATTAATATAGAGGGTGTCTAATTTTAAAATAGGCAACTGTGGGTTATTTATTTAAAATCGTAACTAATAAAAAATGGGTAGGTTCGCCACTGGATTTTGCATAAAATTCAACAAAAATATTTACCATTTTTTTCCACCTTCATTAACAACAGAGATACTAAGAGGTATTTTTATTTTGAAATGGTCAAAATCGCCCTAATCTTCGAGATGAAACAAGTTATCCGCGATCAGTCTTCACCGCTGTAGTTGTTTCAAAAATTAAACTCGGGAACGAGCTATCGGATTTGCTCTATTTCTTTTAGTTTTTCCAATACCCTGAAAATCCGTAGAAAAGTCGGCATCCTGTGCAGTGTCACCTAACTAGGACTGAACAGGACCATATTTGTGGCCCTGTTTAGTCCTAGTGGCCATCTTGTGTATTATTTTTTCGTAAAATCATAAAAAACACCTAAAAAATACTAAATTAAAATTTTCCCAATGGAACACCTTGTTTATTGTTTTTTTTAAGGCTCTTATTTTTTTTGGATACCTTTTAATTAAACAAATTTTAAATTTATTTTTAGTAACGAAAGAATTATTTTAAATGCACGAAGTATGAGAGGAGCAGACAGCGATACTGAGCATTTCCTGGTTAAAAGCCAAGTAGAATAAGAATAGCAACACATTGTTTTCCGCCAGCGGACATGGGAATCCCATATAAATTTTGAAGTATAAATATTGGCTCCCCTAATTATTTAAGAAAAAAAAGAAATAATTATTGAAGAGCACAATAAGTTCCACCCAAAATGAAAATTTGAGCATTTTTCAACCAACCAGTAAAGAGAAAACCCGTTTAAATATTTCCCGCAAATGAATTTTCATTAAAAACCCTTTCTAGAAATCAATAATAAAAACACCAAAACATTTTTTAAAAGTAAATTTAGATCATTAATTTATAATGTCATTGCCAAAACTGAACAATTTTTAGGGAATTTCAAAGAACTGCATTTCTTTTTAGTTTACAGCTAATTCCAACACATTCATTTACAGTTACGCAAGACAAAAAAATTTGTTTTAAATTTAGAGATCAATAGACGAAATATCAGGAATTATTCAATATCCTTTCATATTGCCAAAGAAAATAACCCAAATTTATAAACCTATTTTTACGTTGGCTAGTTGGTACATCGATATTCTGGCACATTCAGCGGAAATAGCATTCCTTAGCTGGTCTAAATTTTTATATTTTTTAATAAGATTTTTAAAAAACCCCCAGGAATTGTTTGGAAAAAGATCAGAGACCTAGCTGGCCAAGATATTGGGTGGTTCGGGCCTATGATGCGGATAATGCGTTGATCTTTATTCGCGAAGCTCTGGTCTGTGTGTTTAAAGGCCATCCATTTGATACCAAATCTTTTTGATTTCAGAGTTGTCAAACGGCAAAATTTCTTCTAAACAGAAAGTACTCCGATTAAATTTTTTTTGGTCAAAGAAAATTCAAGATATGGTGGCCAAAAAAATTCCGCCATTAATTTTGTGTGGATATTGAGTAGTGTCTCAATAAATCTTTTTTGTTTTCGTTACTCCGACGGCAATTTTGAATGTTGTTGTGTTCAAGTGTTATTGTCAGTAAAGCAAATATTTTGAAAAAAACCTCTGTCAGTGTTTGTCCTCTCCATCATCTCAAAGCAAAATTCTGTCGTCGTATTTCGCCTGTCTCTTAATTCTTGGTGTCTTTCGTACTTGTAAGCGGGTATTTACATTTTAAATTCGATATTTTCTGTGGTCTTGTCTAGTAATGCCCTCCAGTTGTCTCGTGCTAATGTTTCCTTCGGCCTCCTCTCCGATCACGTCTAAATCCCTCCCGTTTGAAAAAAATTGTTCGATTTTCACGTCGTTTTTTCTCACATTAATTATTGATTACTGTGCCTGTAGTTTCAATTTTTTTATCGTCCGTTCTTTTTGTCGATTTTTTGAATGGCCTATTGGGAAAATGGGCCCGCAAAAAAGGCCCTTTTTCTTGATAATATTTCCTGATAAACCATTTATAATAGTGATTTTTTTTTTGGATTTAAGTAGTTCATTATTTAAAACCAGTGGATTGATCTGATAATGAGTAGGAGGTTAAAAAATTTTTTCTGGATATTATAAACTCTAATAATACAAAAAAGTAAGAGATAGAGATTCGAACTTATTTTTGTTTTTCCCCCTTTAAAGCGGCGGACTGAGAAGAGCTGAAATTGGTACTTAAAACCCTTTGGTGCCTTAAAAACCCTAATAATATTTTCTTCCAAAATAATTAGGGAATATTAACTTTTTTCCCAAATTTACATGGGATCTATGTCCCGCTCGACGGAGCAACACCCGGTATAAAAAGTTATGTAAACATTTTTGATAAGATAAATGATAAAGGAGATAAAAAGAAATTATTTGAAAAAAAAATCGGTCTAAAATTGGTAAAAAATTTTTTTAAATTGTAATGTTTTTTTCAATTTATAAACCCTTTATTTTATCTAATTGGATCCTAAACAATTAAAAAATTTTCAGACAAAATCCAAAAATAAAAAAAATATATTTTTTTATTTTCCCGAGACCCCTTTAAAAAAACCTGAGAATTCGGTTTTTTTTTTATTATAACTCAAAAATATTGCGTTAAAAAGGAAAAAATAAATAAATCCTGAAATATAGTTTATGTCCATAAAGCCCTTTATTTTATAATTTTTGGGGATATTGACGAAATTTAAAAATGTTGATATCTAAAATTACGCCTTTTTCGATTTTTTTCAGTTGATCCCCATTTGATTCAGCGGGATAAAAATATCCGATCTTAGCTCCAAGAAAAAAAACAAAACCTAAGACCTGTGTTTTCGTTTAAACGTGCCTTTTTACCTTTTCTGCAGACAAACAACTCAAAAATATCATTTCTGTTTTAGCTTTAAATTTATTTTACTCATTATATTTATAATTTATTAAAAACGTATCAGTTCCGCAATACTCTTAACCCTAATTTTGTGTTAGCGTATTTTAGGTGATTATTTAAAGCCAAAAAGCAGCAAACTCTACAATTACCTAGACTTAAAACTGGAATCCCTGCAAAATTAAAAAAGTTAGACGTTGTGGTTAAATGTCTAAGAACTATGGCGTGCAAAAATTATTGTTGTAATAGAAAAAAGTTAGAAGCTAAAAATATCTAATTGTTTTCCATTTATTTGCGAGGAGGAGGGTTCAAATATGATCTGGAATTTTGTTTTCAGAACCATACGGTTCTTTAGCCACCTGTAATTTTGACTGAAATTAATAAAATTATTTTTTCCTATCATAAATTTCCAAAAGCTGTTTATTTTCAGAACTATACAGCCCTTTAAAAAAAGGTTTTAATAACCCCCTTATTTTTGCATTACCAACGTGCCAGAGTCACTTCTTGAAATTCTTTATTTTTCTGAATATTTTTAGCGATTTGCTTGAGACTTGAGGGTGATGGCGCAAAACTGACCACAGATTGTTATTTAGAAGTAAAAATACTCCGTAATATAAAGAACAGATTTTTTTATTTCTTCTTGCTCGTGCGTAATACAAAAATAAAGGGGTTAGTTAACCCTTTATTTAAAGGAATTTAGAGCTTCTAGAACAATAAATCCCTCTTTTTGCACAAGTTTGTGACCAAACAAAAATTCTTGACCCAGTGATGAGGGACCGGTCTTGGCTTGGGTTTTGGCTTGGGGTTTTAGCAAGACCAAGACCAAACCCCCTTTGCTTGAAGACCCCAAACCAAGACCGGGGTGCGACCAAGACCAAGACCAAGACCGAGGTGTCAAGATACGCAAGACCAAGACCACCTGCAAGACTCTTGCACTTCTGCAATTTTTTTAAAATTTACTATTTTATTGTTATATTTAATATACAGAGGTATTTTTCAAACATGACAAAAAAAGTGTCAAGAACTGTCAAAAAAAGGGGGATTATTTAATAAGTAAAGTTTTTAAATAAAATAATAATTAAATCGATCACTTTGTTCTTTTTTTTCTATAGTTCTTTAACAACGATAAGAAAAATTTAATAAATGTTTCAAAAATAATAGATGGTGACTCAACCCCCCAAATTATTCCGAAACGTTTACGACAAAAAAAAACTAGGGAAAATTATAATAATATTCTTTTTTAATTTTTTTAATTTTTTTTAATTGCATAAGTAGCCTTTAAGGGGGGGTCAAAAATCTCCAAAATCCGAAATA
>JAHBCN010021172.1:0-14379 GCA_019359885.1 Listronotus oregonensis | reverse complement strand
CATCCTACATAGTTGCCATATTATTTGATTTATAAAATAGCATGTTTGGCAACATTGTAGAAAACATTTAAATCATCTTCATCAATGAAACTGCTCTTTAAAAGTGACTATGGTTTAAATAAAATAAAAAAACATTTAAGCAAAATTTACAAAATGTTTAAATTAAAAAAAAAGTTAAATTTTTTATTTAGAAAAAGTGTACACTATTTTACGTAAGCGCTCTTATCAAAGGTGTATTTTAGGATTTGGTGTGTACAAAAAGTGTTAAATAGTGTAAACTAACAACAGACCTTAAAGTATATCCATTACACCCTTAATGGAACAATAGAAGCAATCTATAAAAAATAAAAATATATTTTTTAAATTATTTTGTAAAATATGCTTTCAATCAAATAATTTTGTTTACTTTTTTACAGAAAGATCCAGAATGCATCTCGAAACACTGCTAAGCCTTACGTTTTTTCTTACTAATTTGAGAGCAAGTAACTTGGTTTCTTTAAAGAAAGTACATCGAACGCCACAGAAAAACAACCATCAAAACATATCTATTCTGTTGGACAGTTTACTAAGGGGATACGACAATAGTATTCGACCTAATTTCGGAGGTAAGAATGCATTTTAATAAATAAATTGGTAAAAATCTATTTTAAATTGAGTACCTAGAGGTGGTTTATGTTTCTTTATATAGGCAGAAAATAAATATAAGTATTCGATTGGAAAGTCTGACATATGAAGTTGAAAAAAAGGCATACATGGGTTGTTGGGATCACTGATTATGAACCCAGAGTTAAACTAAAGAAATATAAGGTAACCGTTCCAATATGGCGGACGAGATTCTTGAAAATCGACCGATTAATGCCAAATTTGGTATACGAATGTTTTTGGGGTCGCTAATTACGAATCTGAAGTTAGATTTGCTTAATCTAAGATGAAGGATCCATTATGACAAACTAGATTTTTAAAAATCAACTAATTTACGCTAAATTTGATGTAGAGATAAAAAAGGGTTTTAGTTAATTTATAAGAGATGGACGGGTGGTTTGAATTACCCGGCATATATTCTAATACTACAAATTACTTTTATAAAATACCAGAATAAGAAATCGTTTAATTTTGCGGGTGTTACTTTCAAGGATAACCTTAACTGGCACAAACACATTCATAGCCTTAGCAGCTTCAAAAAAGATTTCTTGTTTAAGCCAAAAAGTATTTCTCTCCTTCTAATCTGCATACTCAGTATGTGTCCCAGATCAGACCCTCTTTAAAATATTGTTCTCACGTCTGGGAAATGGCGTCTCCCACAACACTTAGCATTCTTGACTCCATTCAGAGAAGAGCTGTTCGTCTTATTAATGATCCCACACGTACAGAAAAGCTTTCTTCTCTTGCCCACCGACGAGCTGTAGGAGATTTGTCCCACTTTTATAGGTATTTTCATGCCTTCTGCTTCGAAGAGTTGGCCAGTATAATTCCTCTTTTGGCAGCTGCCCACAGACCAACACGTAGTGCTACTTTTATGCATCCTTTTACAGTCAAACTTGAGAGGCCACGAACTTTCCACTTTGTTCGTTACTTCATCCCTAGAGTGTCCAGATTATGGAACCTGCTACCCGCAGAAGTCTTTTCTTTTTCCCCAAATCTCCAAATATTTAAAACTCGTGTGAATAAACTCCCTATTACTACACTTCAGACACCCACGGTACGATAGTACTTAGACCTTAGCCTTCGTGGACTGTCTTAGGACAAAACAAAAAAAAAACAAAATGTAGTAAATAAACTGCAGTTTTATTATAAGATATTTCTGTAAATTGTAAGATTTTTAATAACATTACAAAAATAAAGGTAAAATGAGCTTAAAAAATATGTTAAAAGAATTGAATTTAAATTTTTTTAACTATCAAAACTTAATTTTCAAATATTTATTTTAAAGCTCATAAACTTAGTTTTAATACTCCAAATTACTTTTAAAAAATACCTAAATATAGGTCATGAACTATAGTCTACATTCCTGCAAGAAAAAATATTTCAGTTAGTCGCAGGTTAATTAAATTAACAAATTAAAGCTATTTAACATTTATTTTTTTAAAAAAGGGAAAAAAACCCCCAAAAAAAAAACCCCCAAAAAAATTTTTTTTAAAAAAAAATTTTTTTTCCCCCCAAAATTTTTTTTCCCCCCTTTTTTTTTAAAAAATTTTTCCCCCCGGGGAAAAAAAAAAGGGGGCCCCCAAAAAAATTTTTTCCCCAAAACCAAAAAATAAAAAGGGGGTTTTTTTCCCAACTTTTGGGTCCCAAAGGGTTTTTTTTTTAAAAAAAAAACCCTTTTTTTCCCCCAAAATTTTTTTTTTAAAAAAACCCCTTTTTAAAAAAAAATTCCCCCTTTTTTAAAAAAAATTTTCCTTTTTTTTTAAAATTAAAAAAATTTTTCCCCAAATTTTTTTTTCCCCAAAAAAATTTTTTTTTTCCTTTAAAAATTTTTTTTTTAAAAACCCCCTTTAAAATTTTTTCCCCAAATTTTAAAAAGGGAACAAAAAAAAAAAAAAAAAAAAAAACCCTTTTTTAAAAAAATTTTTTAAAAATTTTAAAAAAAAAAAATTTTTTTTAAAAAAATTTAAAAAAAAAAATTTTTTTTTAAAAAATTTTTTAAAATTTTTTAATTAAAAATTAATTTTAAATTTTTTTTTTTAAAAGGGGAAAATTTTTTAAATTCCAAAAAATTTTTTAAAAATTTTTTTCAGGTTTTTTAAAAAAATTTTTTTAAAAAAATTTTTAAATTTTTAAAAAAAATTTTTTTTTTTTTAAAAAAAAACTTTTTTTTTTTTTTTTTTAAAAAAAATTATTTAAAAATTTTTTAACCTTTTTTTTTTAAAAAATTTTTTTTTTTTAAATTTTAAATTTTTTTTTTAAAAAAAAAAAAAAAATTTTTTTTTAAAATTTTTTAAAAAAGGGTTTTAAATTTTTTTTAAAATTTTTTAAAAATTTGTTTTTTTTTTTTTTAAAAAAAATTTTTTTTTAAAAATTTAAAATTGGTTTTTTTAAAAACCTTAAAAAATTTAAAAATTTCTTTTTTTTAAAAAAAAAATTTTTTTTAAAAACCCCCCCCTTTTATTTTTTGTTTTTAAAAAGGGGTTTTTTTTAATTTTTAAAAATTAAAAAAAAAAAAAGGGGGAAAAAAATTTTTTTTTAAACCCAAAATTTTTGAAAATTTTTTTCCCCAAAATTTTAAAATTTGATTTTTAAAAGTTTTTTTAAAAAAATTAAAAAAATTTTTGGGCCCCAAAACCTTTTTTTTTTTTTTCCCCAAAAAAAAAATTGGGTTTTTTTTTTTAAAAAATTAAATTTAATTTTTTTCCCCAAAAAAAAAAAGGGGTTTTTTAAAAATTTTTTTTAAAAAAAATTTTTTTTTTAAAAATTAAATTTAAAATTTTTTAAAAAAAAAAAAATTTTTTTAAAATTTTTTTTAAAAAAAAAATTTTAAAAAATTTTTTTTTTAAAAAAAAGGGGTTTTTTTTTTAAAATTTTTGGGGAAAAAAATT
Organism: Listronotus oregonensis; assembly: GCA_019359885.1. Lineage (NCBI taxonomy): Eukaryota > Metazoa > Arthropoda > Insecta > Coleoptera > Curculionidae > Listronotus > Listronotus oregonensis. The sequence goes on along the minus strand of JAHBCN010021172.1, from coordinate 10,846 downwards.
TTTTTTAAAAAATTTAATTTTTAAAAAAAATTTTTTTTAAAAAAAATTTTTTAAAAAAAAAATTTTTAAAAAATTTTTTTTTTGGGAATTTTTTTTTTTTTAAAAAATTTTTTTTTAAAATTTTTTTTTTTTTCCGGGGGGGTTTTTTTTTTTAAAAAATTTTTTAAAAAAAATTTTTTAAAAAACCCTTTTTGGTTTTTTTTGTTTTTTCCCGGGGGGTTTTAAATTCTAATTTTTTTTTTTTTAAAAAAAAAAAATTTTTTTTTTAAAAAAAGGGCCCCTTTTTTTTTTTTTAAAAAAAAAATTTTTTTTTTTTTTTCCCCCCCCAAAAAAAAGGTTTTTAAAAAAAATTTTTTAAAAAAAAATTTTTTTAAAAATTTTTAAAAAATTTTTTTTTTTAAAAAAAATTTTTTTAAAAATTAAAATTTAAAAAAATTTTTTTTTAAAAAAAAAAAAAAAATTTTTAAAAAATTTTTAAATAAAAATTAAATTTTTTTTTTTTAAAATTTTTAAAAAATTTTTTAATATTTTTTTTTAAATTATTTTTTTAAAAAAAAAAAAAATTTTTTTAATTTTAAATTTTTTTTGGAGGGGGAAAAATTTTTTTAAAATTTTTAAAAAAAGGGGGCCCCAAAAAAACCCCCAAAAAATTTTTTTTTAAAAATTTTTTTTTAAAATTTTTAAAAAATTAGGGGGGGAAAAGGGGGGGGGGGAAAAAATTTTAAAATTGGTCCCCTTTTGTTGGGGGGGGGGAACCCCCCAAAATTTTTTTGGAAAAAATAAATTTAAAAAATTTTAAAAAAATTTTTAAAAAACAAAAAAAAAAACCCCAAAAAAAATTTTTTTTTTTGGGGTTTTCCCCTTTAAAAAAAAAAAAACCCCCTTTTTTTGGGGGGTTTTTTTAAAAACCCCAAAATTTTGGGTAAAACAAAAAAATTTTTGGGGGTTTTTCCCAAAAAAAACCCCTTTAAAAAAAAAAAAAATTTTTTTTTTTAAAAAGGGGGGGGGTTTTTGGGGGCCCTTTTTTTTAAAAAATTTTTTTAAAATTTTTTAAAAAATTTAAAAATTTAAAAAAAAAAAATTTTTCCAAAAAAGGGGTTCCTTTTTTTTTTTAACCAAAAAAAAAAAAAAAAATTTTTTTAAAAAAGGGATTTTTTGGTTTTTTTTTTAAAAAAAAATTTTTTTTTAAAAGGGGGACTTAAAAAAGGGGAAAAAAACCCCCCCCCAAAAAAAAAAAAGGGGGAAAAAAAAATTTTTCCCCCCCCAAAAAAATTTTTTTCCCCCTTTAAAAAAAAAATTTTTAAAAAAAAGGGGGGAAAAAAAAATTTTAAAAATTTTTTTTTTAAAAAAATTTTTTTGGGGGGCCCCTTTTTTTTTTTTTTTTTTTTAAAAAAATTTTAAAATTTTTTTAAAAAAAAAATTTTTTTTTTTTAATTTTTTTTAAAAAAAAAAATTTTTTTTTTTAAATTTTTTTTTAAAATTAAAAATTTAAAAAAAAAAAAATTTTTTTTTAAAAAAAAAATTTTTTTTAAAAAAAAAAAAATTTTTAAAAATAAAAAAAGGGGGAAAAAAAAAATTTTTAAAAAAAAAATTTTTTTTTTCCCCTTTTAAATTTTTTAAAAAAAAATTTTTAAAAATTTTTAAAATTTTTTAAAAAAATTTTTCCGAAAAAAAAAAAAAAAAAAAAGGTTTTTTTTTTTAAAAAATTTTTGGGAAAAACCCCCCCCCAAAAAAATTTTTTAAAAGGACCCCAAAAAACCCCCCTTTTTTTTAAAATTGGGGAAAAAAAAAAAAAATTTTTTTTTTAAAATTTTTTTTTTTTTAAAAAAATTTTTTTTTTGGGGAAAAACCAAAAATTTTTTAAAAAAATTTTTAAAAAAATTTTTTTTTAAAATTTAAAATTTTTTAAGGGGGGGTTTTTTCCCCCTTTTTTTTAAATTTTTTTTTTTTTAAAAAAATTTAAAATTTTTTTTTTAAAAAAAAAAATTTTTTAATTTTTTTTTAAAATTTTTTTTTTAAAATTTTTATATGTCTTAAAGGTCAAGTTAAAAACAAAAGGTTTTTCTTTAAATTACCCATACATTAGTAAACTGAGAGGTTTGATGCATGCCACATTACAAAACGCGCCAATTCTTATAATTTTCATGATAAAAAAGTTGTAGATTACTTTAAAATGAGTTCACTTACAAAGTTTTAGTGAAGTATTTTTTAACTTTAAATTTAAAACCGGGATCGTTACCTTAAAATTAAAAAAATATATGTATTATATGCGATAAAAAATTATTAGCATATTTGAAAATCAAAAGAAAATCACTTTAGTATAAAAAAGTTCAAAAAGATTAGCAGCATACAGGTTAAAGGAAAAAACCGTTAAATTTACCCATAAATAAAGTACCCTTATTTGGCAAGACACAAATAAAAGGTTTTTAAAACACTTTTTTTATAATTCCAAACTCACAGTTAATTATGCTAGTAGTAACGGTCTTAGACAATGAACCAAATACAATTATGTATTTGGTTCATTCATTTCAACTTAAAAAAGTTATAAAGAACCCTCAAAGACATTGTTGCCAGATATTATTAACCCGAAAATTCTTTAATTCGTTTAACAAAATGTTTCATATTTTTTCAATGGTAAAGTTCCAATATTAAATTTCGTGTAGCTTAATTCATTTAGTTCATCTGTGCCCAAAGAAGCCATCTCTGTTTGTGGCAGCAATCACGTGTAAATCCGAGGCAAATTTTTACAAGGAAGAAATTTTTGCAAATTCGGGAACAAAGGGAAATTCAATGGAGCCAAATCTGGTAAATAACTTGCATAAGAAACCAGCTTAAATCCTAAATGATAAATTTTTGCTATGATAATTAGCGATGTGTGGAATTTGCTTTTTTGCTAAACCGGAACGTTTCTCGTGAATATTTTGGTTCAACTGGTCGAGTAAGTTGACGTAAAACTGAGAATTTATAGTCTTTTCTTTATCAAGATAGTCTATATAAATAATGCCTTTGGCATCCCAAAAAGTTGTTGACATAACCTTTCCTATCGATGAAATTGCATTTGCCTTCTTCGAAATTGGTTTGCTCCTTGCTGTTCACTGCCTTGTTTGTTATTTTGTCTTCGGCGTATAGTGGTGGATCCAAGTTTTATCAACAGTAACAACTCGGAAAAGAAATTCAGTTGGGGGACGCTTAATCAGTACCAAACACTCTTCTGAGATGGTCATGCGAATGAGTTTTTGCTCTGGAGTAAGCAATTGCGGCACCCATCAAGCGGATAGTTTTCTCATTCATAAAACTTCAACTAAAATATGATAGGTTCGCTCTTTCGATATGCCCAAAGCCTCAGCTATCTTATTTAACTTTAGCCAGCGATCATTCAAAAAGATTTTTTTGAACTTTTGGGTCAATTTCTTTGAAAGTGGCCGTTTTTGACCTACCGGAACGCGGGGATCTTCAATACTAGTGCGACCACGTTTAAAGTCTGCAACCTCAACCTAAAGTAGCAACTAATTCTGCTTTAAATTTTATACGAGGTTTTAATATGAAAATATTTTATAACTGCACGTATCTCAAATTTTTTCATGCTTAACAAAATGTAAAACTTTAAACAACTATAAAATATAAACACTTAACGCGTTCTTTCCCAATTTTGAAGATAAACTAGCAAAGCATAAGGCTATTTAAATATGCGGTCATATGACGGCAACTCGCGCCCTCTATGGGTTAGGCCGGAAACTTTTCATCCCATCCTTGTATAATAGCTGAAATAAGTACGTACTTTTGTTGATGGATTGAAACCTGTAGACTTTGATATTTGATTGATTTTTTCTTTAATCTTGGTATTAAGGTATGAATGTTGATGATCCTATCCTTTTTTTTTGGTGAAACTTGTTTAACGTTAAATAAAGTAGCTAAAGTCTCTTTATTTTAATAGCCATATATATTTAAGACATTCTTTATTTTAGGTCCACCTGCAGTAGTTGAAGTAGATATAATGGTAAGAAGCATGGGGCCAATTTCTGAAATGGACATGGTAAGAAACTAATTTTACTTATGTAATGGCTGACTTAAAATGGACACATAAAAATTTATTTTATTGCTGTCTATTTGAAGAATGTACGTAGTATACAGGGTGTTACAGAATATCGTGAGGGACATTTAAGGACAGATTCTACATCTTAAAATGTAAAAAAAGTTTATGTATACATGGCTCCGGTAATGCTCTGTTTTCATGACACGGGGTGTTTAAACTATTTCGTTTTAATTCATTTATTTTACATCTATTGAAAACCAGTTGAAGTATTAAGATGCGTTTAAATATACACAGATATATCATTAAGGTCACATTTACATGTACAAATTTGTTTCCCACGCAGAACTAATTAGATCTGATCTGTTTTTTATTTACCATTCCAAAAACAACTTACTTAACTGCATAGACTGATAAGCCAAATTTTATTTCGAAAACGGTGCATCAGAAGGCAAAGGTCTCAGAGGAACCTCTTAAGCAGAATTAATTTAGCTTTAAAAAAGCGATACCACTTTTTGTAAAATCCAGTAACGTATAGTTTTTTTGCTAAATTTAAAAACTTTTCAGCACGAACATCATAATGTAAGTGCTTCAGGAAACCATTTGGTGCATATAAATATAACATTAAATTAAATATTTGCGCAAACTAATACCGAAACGAGTTTTTAATAAATGTAAAATAAAATATTAAAGACGGAACAGTTTAAACACTCTCTAGCATAAAAACTAAGCATTTCCTGACCCATGATTATATAAACCTTTCCTTACAACATTCTGGCAGACCCTGTATAGGTATATAAGTCTTTAAAAAATAAAAAAAAATGTTGTACCAAAAATTTTAAAAATAAATAATATTAAAGGGCATGAACAACTTATGCTCAAAAGCTAAATAAAATTTTTGCATTGAACGATGATATTATATAACGTCTATGTTGATTATCCTAACTAATAATTCTTTTATATATAAATTCGTACAATAAATTAAAAAATACACAATTAATTTTGATGAATTCCTTAAAAAGAACAATCAATGTAGAAATTTAAGACATCGTAAAACATTTATGGCTATTACGCTTGTGTCTCTAGGGGCTCTAGTTTCGCCATAACCATAAAAAAATTGCTGTAAATATATTTAGAAATATACAGACCCTCCCCTACGGAGATACAGGTACTTAACGAACGCCCCTGAAAATATATTTTTTTAAATAACTTTTTAAATACCAGGCGTAATTTAATATTTTTATTTTAAATAAGGGTTACTAGATAAGTCTTTGTAAAATAAACCCAATAAATCATATTTGGTTTATTTAGTTTGCCAGGGACGGAATAGCTTTGACACAATAAGAGCAGTTTTTTTAACACCCTTTATGATAAAGACTTAATAATATTATTTTTAGATAGCTTTAAATTTAAACTGAAAAAAAGGTATTCTCGATTGACATCGATAAAATCAACTGTTTACGAGAAATAAAATGTTATGGTTGGTAAAGTTTTTTTACATTATACAGGGTGTTTATTAATTGAATGTTAATACTTAAGTAGGCAATTTTTAAGTCCATTTTAAAAAGAAAACTTTATATGAACGTATGTCCTAAACGTCTTAACTTTTGAGATACAGGGTGGTTAAATTTTCAAAAATAAATCATTTATTATTATTATGCGTAATACCTCTTTAGATATTTAAATAAAATTTGAAATACATATATCATGTATCAAGAGGCATTTTTTAGTGTACTCCTTTTTTTATTTTCACCAGTGGCGTTCGTACGGAATTTGACCCGCCTATTTTGGCAGACATTGATGGTACGCCACTGAATTCCCATAAAAATTAAAATTATTTTTGAAATCCCCAATCATTTCTAAGCCAAGTTAATCACCCGATTTTTTTATCCAATACATGGTTTTTGCTTAAAAAAATAAAAACCGTTTATTTACATGATCATAACAATATCGGTCAAGAATATCACCATGCAGAGAAATATCTAGATTTAATTTTTTTAGGTGAAAGCCGTGTATCGGACTAAAAAAATGATGAGCGGATTTCATTTTTTTTAGTCCGATGTACGGTTTTCACCTAAAAAAAATAAATCTAGATAATTCTCTGCATGGTAATATTGTTTACCGATATTGTTTAATCATGCAGTTAAACGGTTTTTATTTTTTTAAGCGAAAACTTGCATCGGATAAAAAAAATCAAGTGATTAACTTGGCTAAGAACTAATTGGGGATTAAAAAAAAAATTAAAAAAATCAGTGGCGTACCATCAATGTGTGCCAAAATAGACAGGTCAAATTTCGTACGAACGCCACTGGTGGAAATAAAAAAAAATGGCACACATAAAAATTCCTCTTAATACATGATATATGTATGCTAAATTTCATTAAAATGTCTAAAGTGGTATTACAGATATTAATAATAAATGATTTATTTTTGAAAATTTTACCACCCCGTATCTCAAAAGTGAAGACGTTTAGGATATACGTTGATTTTATCGATGTCAATCAAAGAAGATTTTTTAGTTTATAGTTAAAGCTATCAAAAATAATATTTTTGAGCCTTTATCATAAAGGGTATTAAAAAATTGATATTGTTGTGTCAGAGCCAGTCCGTCCCTGACAAACTAAATAAGCCAAATATGATTTAATGGTTTCATTTTAAAAAGACTTATCTAGTAGCCATTATATTAAAAAAATAGTATATAGCCTAGTATTTCAAAAGTTATATAAAAAAAGGATTTCTAGGAGCGTCCATTATGTACATACCTGTATCTCCGTAGGGAAGGGTCGTAGGAAAAAAAATTATGGGAACTTGTCATAATATTTTTAGCTTATCTATTAAATTCCAAGAGATTGTCCACATATTCTGTGACCCCGTGTATAAGCTGTATCTAAATAATAGTTTAAAAAAATACAAAAAAAAATGGATTTAATTTAACCCTTGTCAAATTTTGTATTACCTTAATAATATTATTAAAAATATATATATTTAATCATCTCTTAAATGGGCCAGAACATTGAAAATAAACACTTCTACGTTTAATAAAAAACTAAGATTTTTTTTTATAAGATAATAAAGCTGTAAAATGTAAATTGACAGTAATTTATAACTTGTCGTCGCTATATCAATAGACTATATAGCCAGTAGTGCTATAACCTTATTTTCCCAAATTCTGTAAATTGAGCTGCAATAAAATTGCCTATTCAATGTTTGAAAGTGTTTTGTAATCAGTTTTAAATTGAAAAAGTTACTGTATATCGGAATTCAGTAAAACTTTTGTCAGTTCTTTCTTAGAATAAAACACTTTTTTATGTTTTTTAGTCCCTGGGTGTATGTCATGATTGGATTAGATAAATACTCCTTTTAGAAGAGAAAGTTTACTTTAAGTCTTTTTCACTTGTACTCTAATAGAACAAAAAGGTTTTTTTATTTCTTTATTCCACTAAAACATATACATATTTACTAAATGATTTAAAATTAAAACATATATGGATGTCATAAAAATTACTATTTTCCGCTAAATGATTAAGTTTTACGATGATTTTCATTGTAAGTTTACATTGCTACCCAAAAGTTATGTCTAAATTTATTTAAAATTAAACGATGGGTTTTTTGCAAAAACGCTCGGACCCGTCGATTTTTATTTTAAGTTGCGCATTTTTGTACGTGAAGTTTGTATATACAGGGTTGCTCAAAAATAAATTTCGACCATCAACTTCATTTTTTCAAATGAAAGCACCTTTTTTATTTTATTTTTGAATTTCGCGTGGAATTCTACGTATGTTTCATGCATCATGTCCTATACCTAAAGTCAACAGTTATCGAAAAAAACACGATTCCTGTAACAAATAAAAAAAGAACAAAAATTAACTTAAATGTTCAAAATGGTTGCCATTCACGGCTTGACAATATCCAAGGCGATCAATAAACTCGCGTTGCACATTTTCAATCATTTCCCGAGTTATGGCGCGCACTTCTCTGCGAATCCTCTTTTTCAAGTCGTCTAGATTATTTGGCCTATTAACAAATACCTTCGACTTGAGGTATCCCCAAAAAAAAAGTCCATTGATGTTAGGTCAGGTGACCTAGCAGGCCATTCGATGGGTCCTCTCCTTCCGATCCACCGATTGGGAAAGGTTTCATTCAAAAATGTACGCACAGTGGCAGCATAGTGCGGAGAAGCACCATCTTGCTGGAAAATTAGTTCTTCGTCAGGATAGTCTGGGTCTAATGGATTTGGAAATAAAGCTAGTAATGCTGGAACTAATTCAAATTGGAGAAAATCGAGATATACTTGTCCCATTAAAGTCTGTTCAAAGAAAAATGGACCTATTACTCTTCCGCGCACTATTTCACACCACACATTTAGTTTTTGAGGGTACTGGGTGTTTACCTCCATCATCCAATGCGGATTTTCTGTTGCCCAATATCGACAATTTTGTCTTTTCACACTACCATTCAAACAGAATGTGGCTTCATCGAAAAAAATAATATTTGTTACAAAATTATTATTTAGATTGCACATGTTTTGCAAGCGTTCACAAAACTCATTTCGCCTATCGAAATCGTTATCAAATAACTCTTGCACTAGAATAATTTTATATGGGTGAAATTTGTGCTTTTTACCTATTCGGTGAACTACAGATTTTACCATGTGTAAATTAGCCCCAATCTGCGACAGAGGAGTGCATGGATTTTCTTTCAAAGAAAGCAAAACGTCAAGTTGTTCATTTTTATCTCGAGCAGGATGACCAGATTTCGGCAGATCTCTAACATGACTGAATTCTCTAAACTTAGCCTTTATTCTACTCACCACCTTTTGACATATCGGAGGACGATAAGAATGACTTTCATTGAATAATTGAGCAGCTTCTCTTTGAGTACCTGTTCTATCATCAAACCCAACCATGCACAGAATTTCTATTTTTTCTCGTTCCGTTAACTTCACCATTGTGAAAACACTTGACAATATCTGTTTGGCGAACAAAACTGTCATACAGTTTCTATGAAAATACACGGTCACCAGCCAACATTAAAAAAACACGAATGAATGGAATTTTGCTCGGTTTATAAAAATTCTCAGAGATAAGGTGACCTTTAATAATAATGTTCGGCCGTGTTTTTTTCGATAACTGTTGGCTTTAGGTATAGGACATAATGCATGAAACATACGTAGAATTCCACGTGAAATTCAAAAATAAAATAAAAAAGGTGCTTTCATTTGAAAAAATGAAGTTGATGGTCGAAATTTATTTTTGAGCAACCCTGTATATACAAACTTCACGTACAAAACTTGAAATAAAAATCGACGGGTCCGAGCGTTTTTGCAAAAAACTCATCGCTTAATTTTAAATGAATTTAGACATAACTTTTAGGACGCACTGTATAGAGCAAACCCTGAATGGGGATTGAAACTGTGGTTATCCAAACAAAAAATTGCCTATAAGGTACAGGGTTTTTTCCTATAATTTGGCATGCTTTTAAAGGTAATAATTAAGGGAATACAAAAAGATGGCTTACACAAAAGTTTTATGGTTTTTTTTTATGAAGATTTTCGATATGATATTTATAAAAACAACTGACGATCGGAAAATGAAAAAATTTGAAATATTTTATTTTTAATGGAACATCCTGTATTTTGTTAAAAATGTAAAATCTTTGCGTTTTCTCATTTTTAAAAACATATAACATGTCTATGTTTAAGTAAGCAGTTTTGTAACAATTTAAATTTTCATTTTATATGCAATGAAGCACCCCTCCTTATGTCTAGTAAGCCGTAAACATTTTTAAAACTTTTGTAAAAATCCCTTTTTTGTTTTTCTTTAAATAACACCTTTAAAAGCATGGCAAATTAAAAGGCAAAACTCTGTACATAACCAGCAAAAAAAAAAACAAATGTTTTAACATAAAACTTAAAAAAACACATTTATTTTTAAACTAGGTTGTCCATAAAAATATATTAGTATCCTAGAGCCTTTGCGTGAGACGTTTATTTAATTACTAAAATAAATTTTAAAAAATACTAAAAGGCATCACACTAAAAGTTTTTAAAAGTTTTTTATTATGTAGAAATATAAGAAAAGTTATTAAAGGCGATAAGAGTAATATTATTAATTAATAAATGGTTTTAACTTCTAGTTTCTTAAAGAGTCCTTAGTCTTTAGTTACTTAGCTGGAATTTTTAAATTATGCCCACTTTACAAATATCAAAACACCAAATCCAAACCAAAAAAAAAAAAAAAAAACTAACACTGCAAAAACCAAGCCGATAAATAAAAAACTACAGCAAAAACAGCAAAAAGGTATATGCCTAAATAACTTTTCAACTATATACAATTTCGACCTCACTGGTTTTTTAAACCCGTTTTTCTGGTGGTGAAAAAAACTCTCAATAAAGAAATATTCTTTTTGTACATCTAAAAAAACACTTGGATTGAAAACCTTATTAACTTGCAGAAGGACAAGATAACTTACCTTCTGAACTCAATAAATACCGAAAATGGATACTTTGAAAAAAACAGAACTCTGCGACCTCCCAACTCACCACAGCACAAGGGCAAACCAGGGAATGGATCCGGAACAAACATGAGGAATACTGGGAAAACCTCAGTATGTTAAGACATGAAAAAAGCTTCATAAGGGGTCCATCCAAAAGAACGAAGGAAGAACTACTACGACAAAGTAGAAAAAGACTTCGCATAACAGTAGGGTTGCCAACAGGGCACGATAACCTAAGAAGACACCTACACAAGATAGGCTCATACAATGGTGACCCAAGTTGCAGAATGTGCGACGAGGGAGAAGAAACAGCCTACCACA
>JAHBCN010021171.1:0-14349 GCA_019359885.1 Listronotus oregonensis | reverse complement strand
TAAAACAGTTAAGAAACTAAAAAATTCTGTTTTATTAACTGGCAATGACTTCTGACATGACTTTTTTATATAAATAATTACTGGTAAAGGTACACGTGTAGGTACCTTTAATATTTAAAAAATATGTATAAAAAAGTAAATAAAACTTTTAGTCATATAGATAGGTTTTTATAGTTTATTTTGTTTTCTGGGAATATAAAATTTAAAAAGAAAATTATTTGGCTTTTCTCCAGAATAAAGATTTTTATATATTATTTTAAAAATTATACTTTTTTTTAGAGATTATTATGGAGAGCTAGTCTGCTCTCGCAATAATAGTAACAAAAAACATGAAAAGACATAAAAAGGTTTAATTCTTTATAAAATTGATTTGTTTTAAGTACTATAATAAAATAAATATTTTTATGAAATTCTATAATTTTTTAAAATAATATATAAAAATCTTTATTCTGGAGAAAAGCCAAATAATTTTTCTTTTAATTTGATATTCCCAGAAATCAAAATAAACTATAAAAACCTATCTATATGGCTAAAAGTTTTATTTATTTTTTTATACATATTTTTTTAAATATTAAAAGTACCTACACGTGTACCTTTACCAGTAACTATTTATTTAAAAAAGTCATGCCAGAAGTCAATTCCAGTTAAAAAAACAGAATTTTTTAGTTTCTTAACTGTTTTAAGTAATATAATCAAATAATTTATGTGCTACACCCGTCCGTCGATAACCAATAAGTTTGAAATAACATATATATCTTATAACGCGTTGCCAATGTTTTCAAGTAAGTTTATTTTCTATTTTTATATAATTTCATAAAAATAATTATTTTATTATAGTACTTAAAACAATTCAATTTTATAAAGAATTAAACCTTTTTATGTCTTTTCATGTTTTTTGTTACTATTATTGCGAGAGCAGACTAGCTCTCCATAATAATCTCTAAAAAAAGTATAATTTTTTAAAATAATATATAAATATCTTTATTCTGGAGAAAAGCCAAATAATTTTTCTTTTAATTTGATATTCCCAGAAATCAAAATAAACTATAAAAATACCTGTCATCGTTAATTTTTTGTGAATTTTTAGAATTTGTCTGTTAGCGCAAGGCGTGTTTACACCAAAGTTGACTGAACTAAAACATGACAAAAGAGTGGTTGTAGAAAACTAAAAGTTGTCAACTAAAATTGGCTCTTCTCAAATTAAAGCACCAAGTAGAAGATTTTTTGTAGACAACTAAAATTTGCTCTTTTCAAATTTAGAGAAACAAGTAAAAAACTTCTTGCCAAAGAATTGGCGCGAAAGGTTTAGGCAGTAGTTCCCAGTTCTGCACTGGTTTCCTACAAGTTGCTTGCCCAAAGTGCGCAACAACAAATCTTCCACTTTTAGTTGTCAACTTTCTTTAATCTTTACTGACACTCCGCGCGAAACCAAAATTTGGTGGAAGATATGTCAAGTGGAAGGCAGAAAACTTGCTGTATTTTGTAGAAAAAGCAACAAAATGCCGCAACTTGTGGGAAACTTAGTGGAAGACTTTGGTGTAAACGCGGCTTTAAAATGTATCTTGCACGCAAAAATTTTTGCGCTAGATTAATTATGATTTTAAAAGTGGTTTGTGCCCAAAGCAGTGCACTAAAAGACTTTGGGCTGCTTTTGGTGATGAAGCCCCGAGTTCGAAGAGTGTGTACAATTAGTTCAATGAATTTAAGTTTGAACGAGTTTCTTTGAGTAACGAATTGCGTGAGGGGCGGCCAGTTCCTGCTGTCACTAAAGAAAATATAGCTACTGATCGATAAATGATATAAGAAGACAATCGTGTTTTAATCAAATTATTCGGGGTACTTTGAAGATTGGAATGACTGCAACCGAAAAGATCTTGCACCATCGCACACAGGCGAAAATCGGGGAAAAGCCGGCCATAAATAGTAGTAGTGCTGATATGAATCACAAACATGTTTAATCGTAAGAAAATGTTAAAACTAAGATAACACGTTCCCCTCCCTTGGGTTCATTTATTGCATTACATAAGCGCTGTGTAAGTACCTATTTCCTTAAAAAAATAAAACTCTATGAAAAGTGTTACTATTATTATTAGACTGTTATTATTTTAACAATTTAAGCAGTAAAGAGTTTAAAATTCATAATAAGAGCGTTTATTTCGGCTCGAATTGAAGTTGGATTGAGGCACTTAACAGAGAGAGAGAGGTAAACCATTTTAACAGAATTGTAGGATTGAGATAGTTAATCCTGCATTTTTTCCAAATTGACTTGCCTTTGTCACTGTTGAGTGCCTCAATCCGACTTTAATCTGCGCTGAAATAAACGCTTTTTGACTGAAAATTTTTGAAATAAAATCCAAAATGACAAGACTTTTGATATACCTGAGGTTAATAAAATTGCTTATTATAAATTAAATAAAGTTGTGATTTGTTTGTTTTTGTTCTATTTAATTTTATAACTAACTTTTGTGTGTAAAAATAAGAGCAATTTAAAATTCTTCTTTTTGATCGTTCACTCAAATCTAAAAATCCAGTGAATGGCCTCCCTCTACTCGATGAAGTTGTATCCTGCATTTCGGCTGGTTGAGCTTCATTCATTGACGAAGAAAACTCCAACTCAATATTTAACCAATCTCGATTTTTATTTTCAAATGCAGTTTTATTTCTTGATGCTGTTGACCATTTTGTGTCATATTTCTCGATGAATTTATATAAGACTTTTGAGACTCTTCTGACAAGCGTTCAACTCGCATGGTGAGGTCACTTTTTCTGCCAAATAACGACACTGCTCCATTCTTTCCTTGACTGACAAATTCTTAACCAATTGAAGTTGGCTTCTTTTAAACAAAGCAGATTTTGTTGCAGACCCTGAAAAAATAAGTTGTAATTTTGTTAATTATTTTATTACTAGCAATAGCCTATGTTCATCGGGGATAATGTAGGATTCTAATGGTAAAAGAATTTTTTAAATCGATCCAGTAGTTTCGGAGCCTATTCAATTCAAACAAACAATCAAATCTTTCCTCTTTATAATATTTGTACAGATTATACTTTGCAATCAATGGTACTTCAAATTACATTAGAAAAATCTTCCAAAATTGAGACCGTAGCTTGAAGAATTGAATGTTAATTCTAAAAAACTACATTATCAATAGCTGTTTGGATTATAATTTATATTTTGAAGCTACATGAATGATTGTTAAAACTGTTTCTTTAATTCTTAGTTCAATGTAATTAAAACAATATATTTTAATAAGATTTCGCCATTTAAAATTGGTCGCCATATTGAATTTTAAACCCATATGGCAATTTTTTTATTTCTCTATTTAATTTTCTATAAAATAATGTTTTATTTTATAAAAATTGATTTATTCTTTAAGTTAGTAGGAGAAATTATTTGTTGCGTTTGGGACCTACATTTTATACGAATTTGGACCCAGACCATAAATCTTTAAAAATATTTTCTCGTCAAGATCGCAAATTATCGCAGCAACTTAAGATGGGATCTTACAAAGGACTTATTAAACAATAATTTAAAGCTAATTTAAATGCGGAAATTACGGGAAATCATACTTTTACTTTAGCAAAAAGTGAAAAATTGAAATTAAAAAAAATAATAATTGTTAACTTTTCAGAACACCAGTATAAAAAAACGTAAAGAAATATTTTAAATAAATATTATTTTTAATATTCTACTTACCACCAGCAATAGGCTCCATAGTTACTTAACAAAATTTTCACCCACACTTTGCCGAAAAACTGAATATAAATTACTAATTTTCACAGGCGCTTTTGAATCACAATGAAATAGTCTCCACGAACATCAGCTTTCAACTAAAATATTTCTGCAAGTGACAAGACTAAAAATAAAAGGGTGATTGTTTATTATACCCAGGTAACTAGATAATGAAATTATACTCAGAATAGGCCTTAATTGCGAAGTTGGTATTTCCGATTTATGGCCGGGTTTTCCCCGAATTTCGCTTGTGTGGCATCGTCTGAAAGTTAGAAAAGTCTGTTGTCGTTGGGTCCCCCATAGAAGCTTAAAAATAACATCGCGTCAAATGTTGCACAGAAATTCTAATAAAATACGACAATGGTAGATCAAACGCTGCCTACGACACCATCACTGGTAACGAAACGTGGATTTATGTCTCTAAGCTTAAATTAAAACGCAAGTCGGCTCAATGGATGTTTCCAAAATTAAAAAGCAGACATTTTTCAACATAAGTTAATATTAATATTTTTTTTATAAAAACATTTGAGGTATCACCCTCTTAAATATTTAAGGTTAGTTAGGAAACACTCTGTATAATTGCCCCAATACGCAATTTAAAAAAGTATGAGCGTAAAAATAACTCTGTATAATTAAAAAAGGAAAATATTTATTTATTTGTGAGGAAAACGTACCCATGTTTATAAATTTTTAAGGCATATTTTTACCTTGACAGCACTGAATATTTTAATATTAAATTTTCCTGTGAAGTTGAATTAAAAAATAAATAAAAGGAATTTTTAATTACTTTAACTCTTAATAAATCTAAAACGAGCCTTTGGGTAAATGAACAAAAATAAAGTACGGTCATATAGCTGGTACAGTAATTTCATAAACGTGTTTAAAAATATAGCGTGTCCCACCCAGTTCTAGCAATATCGAAAACAGGGTTAAAACACAATTACTTTGTGAATATGTTTTATAGTTTTGTGGCGGATTCATGTTTTGATATGTTTTTTTTTGGAATTACTCGCTTTGAAATTTTCTAGAAAATGGGACCACTTCGGTCCAGGTCCCGGGGTATAGCAAGCTATGAAATTTTCTATCAAAACTTTCTAAAACCAGAAGAAACATATCGCAAAATAACCGCAAGAGACGAATTAAAAATAAACAAAAAACCGCAATTTTTTTAGTGCTTCATAAAAAAGGACGCTGACGCAATATATATTTTCTTAACTTTAGAAGGTGCCGTATCGATAGAACATTTTATTGTCTACAAAAAAGCTTTCTACCTATTTTTGCCAAAAATGCATAAATTTGGGGATAATTTAAAATTTTTATAATAGTGACAAACGTTTTCAAAAATGCAAGCCCAAATCTAATATCACTTTGTAATTATTTTATATTTAAGCTTTTAAGAATCATAATCAATTTTCCGAATCTGCTTCTTATTTAAAGTAAAAGTTTCCAATGCCTTTGAAATATTTTATTATATATACTCATTATCAGCTATTCTTTTTTTTTTAAAGCATACAAGGTGGTCCCCGGAAGCGGGAAGTTTACTTTATGATTCTAAATGCAATTTAATTTAAATAAAATATAGTATAACATTAACAAACTAGTACTATGCCATTTTTACATCTTAAAAATAATACCGGGTAAATGTCTTCCTCTTCTTTGTATGCACTCTTGAATTCTTTCATGGAAATTCGCCATAACACGATGCAACATATCCACAGGAATGTCAGCAATTTCTTCAATAATGTTTTCCCTGAATGGTTCTTGGTTTATTAATGAACACCTTTTGCTTTAGGTAGCCCTACAAAAAGTAATCGCAAGCTGTTAGGTCTGGCGACCTTGGCGGCCAGTCAATGTCTCCTCGTCTGGAAATAACATGTTGCGGAAACAATCTTTGCAAGAAACTTAATGACGCTCTCGTGGTGTGTGAAGTAGCACAATCCTGCTGAAACCATGTCTGATTGTTATGTGGAAATCTGTTCAAGCGGTGACCAACCAACCAGTTTATCATACCGATATAACGCACATAGTTAATGAGAACAGCATTCTCATTCTTATCTTCAAAAAAGTACGGCCCTATAACTCCCACTGAAGACATCGCACACCATACCGTTACTTTTGGGCTATGTAATGGTTATTCGTGGAGCTCCTGTGGATTTTCTGAACTCCACAAACAACAATTTTGTTTGTTGGTATAACCGAATAAATGGAAGTGCGCCTCGTCAGACATCCACAAATTGTGTATATCGATTTCATTCTCGAGCAGGGTTTCAGAAAAACGTATACGAATTAGGATATCTGTTGGGTTTCGGTGCTTGGACAATTTAAATTTTGTATGGATTCGAAGTAAAGATGACTTACAAATTCTTAACGCTTGGGCTCCTTTCCGGGTAGAACTCTGACACGATCGATGTCTTTAGGCGTTCGTACACTTTTCTGTGGTCCTTTATGTTTGACATTGACAGCTGAACCTGTTGTTTTAAATTTAAGAACCCATTTCTTTATAGCATGAGCCGAAGGAACTCAACCTCGTCGACCAATTTGAAAATAAAGTCGGAAATGTCGCTAGGCGGCAACCACACAGTTATTGTTTTTATAGTACGACTTAATCACAAATGCACGTTGCTCACCAGACCACTACTCCATGATTACTAAATGGCATACAGTGACAGATAATTTCAAAAAACAATCCATAGCCAACTGCATGGTTACGGAATAACAACATTATCAAAACTTTTTGCTCCCGGGGACCACCTTGTATTATCAATGCAATTGTGATAAAATATACAATTAATACTTTCAGATATTTTACACGAGTGCTTAAATTACCGATAATTTTCATAAAAGACAAATTGTTTTATATAATTCCACGAGTTTGAAGAAGGAGTGGAATTTATAATAAGCTTAAATGAAAATTATCTGGTTAATTTTTATGCACGAGCGGTATTTAGGAAGAATATTTCTAGAATGATGAAATATGGAGTATTATAACTATTAAAATGATTCTTTTTTGACATAAATTTTCAATTTCATGCAACATGATTAAAATTATAACTGAAATCGTTTTTTTAATTACTTTATCTATTTCTTCATCGTGTACATGACCAAATCGACTCATTTTGAGTGATTTTGATGTTTCTAATTGACAATACAAACAAACAGGTTCGATTGTTCTATGTTTGTAAGTAAGTGGAAATACCACGTTGTCTAGGCAACAAGAAATTTCCGCCGAAATTTTTGAATTTTTAACGTGTCTTATGGGAAAATTTATACATAAGTGAAATATTCGTTATAAGTTTTTATTAATTGTGTATTCACAATATTTTTTTCCAAAATATTATTAATTTGTTAAATTTTAATTAAATATTTGATTTTTTTATCACTACGTATTAACAGCGTCTTTTTTTATTATTCTCTATTAATATCTCCACCATTGGATCTTCAAAGGAAATTTTAACTTATTCCAGCAGCCCGTTTCTAAAAATTTACGCCACTAGTTTTAAAATATTCATCTTTTTTCCCATATTTTTATGAATATTCATATTTAGATAGTTTTTAAAGGAGGAATGACTTCTAGTTAATGCGGCGAGGTCAACCTAATGCATTATTGAAAAAACGTCGCGCTCTGCGATGTTAAAAAGATGTTTTTAAAGGTTTCCGAAGACCCGAACGACTTTTATGGCAAAAAGTTGATTAAACATTCTTTTTTAAATGGTAATTAGAAAACTTTTTGTATAGCTTCAATGCATAAACTTAATTCAAGTAAAATTTTCTTAAAATGATATTTTTATTATAAATTAAATTATACGAAGAATTTCTAAAAACCGATTCCTTATTGAGTACAATTTAGTCTAGTTGAGAAGTGTGTTTCCTGCAAAAAATAGTTAGAAGGCTTCGAAAAGTATGAGCGATAGCTTATTCGACGTAGAATGCAAATCTAAGAAAGGCGTTTTGAGGATTTTTTCCTGCCAATAAAAATTGCAATAATTAATTTCAATTAATGATAACTCAAAAACCGTAAGAGATAGCGAAAACTGCAAAAAAAAATCTTGAAGAGGAGAAAAATTCCGATAAAAAAGTTCCAAATGCCAGAGTTCTATCTCCATTATTTATAATTTTAATTTAACGCTAAAAATGACAATTCGTGCAGACATTTTGGTTGCGCCCGTCGGCGTCAAAACCCAGTACGTCACACTAAATATATAATATATTTTTAGCACAATATTAAATATTAATTGAAAAATTAAAAAAAAATATTGGTGTATTCAGAAAACTTCAAAGAATTTATTCTTTGAAGTTTCTTGTAAAAATTTAACTTAAAGTTATTTATTCAACAAGTTAGACAATTGTCAATTAACAAAATTGTTTTGAACTTTAGTCCTCATTGTACATTAAAAAAAAATGCTTAAATAATTTTCGTATAATTTGTTTGCTTCGTGAAGCCTTTCTTGTATACATAGTTAAAAAAATAACGTCATAAAAGATTTAAACATTTTAATCCTGTGTTTAAAATAATTTATAACTTTGACGAAATATGAAAAATTAAAGTAATATTGTCAAAGTTATAAAATTATTATAAACAAAGCAATATAATTTTTTTTAACTTTAATAGCGTGATCTTGCTAGGCAGGTATATAAGGAGGGCTCCAGGACGCAAACAATTTATACAAAAATTATTTAAATATTTTTTTAAATGTACAATGAAGACGAAAGTTTGAAACAATTTGGTTAATTAACAATTGTCTTACTCGTAAAAAAATAACTTTAAGCTAAAGGTAGGTAGGTTTAAAGTAAGTGGACTTTTTATGCCCTCCACTGCGACCGCTCGGTCTATTGTGGCTCACACCTTTTTATATTTCTCCCAATAGGATCGGACTTCTAATGAATCCGATACCAGATTGGGAGAGAGTTCTTACATCTCCTCTTACTCGTGTCGCTACCGGACACGAGCACAATGTGTTCTGGTGTGTTCTGGTGTCCCTGTCTCCTGGAGAGTATGACGCGCAGACGATTAGATCCATCATGCCCTCCTCTCCCGGTCTAGTGACGTGGGTAGCTACCAGGTCCTTGTTACAGGAACCAGATGTTCTTTCTGAGGCCGCATCTCCGCCTTATCCTATGAAAACGGTCCTATTCGCTTTCTGTTTAAAGCCAGGGAACCCTTTTCCTATAAAGGCGGTTCTGTCCGCCTTCTGTTGGGATTCAGGGAACCCTTCCTAAGCACCTGTTTGTTCGGGCACCTTACGAAACGGATTCACCCGTTTCGATCGGCGCACCTTTGTCTGCTTGTGACCTTGAGTGGCACCTTTCGAAACGGATTTATCCGTTTCGGTCAGCGCACCTTTGTTACTTTTTTCCTATAAAAGTGGTTCTGTCCGCTCTCTGTTTGGAGCTAGGGAAGTAATAGTCCACCACGGCAGAGCCCCGCATTATCGCAGTAAGGCTAGATACTCTGAGAGGTCGCCCTGTATCTCAGAGGCACCGTTGGAGACACCTGTTTAGGGCACAGTATGTCATTCACTCATCAGCACGGTATGCTAACACCTTGAGTTAAAGCCTTGTGTTCATCTTAGCTTCGGATCCCGTTCCATACGCTAGCCAAAAGAGTTGCCGATAACCAGCAACTCAAGCGCATGTTCCAAAAGATCCTACTGGGCCCAACCACAACGACGATGTGTGAACACAGCGGTTGGGCAAAAACTTTAACTAAATTTTCAACGGGAATTAGTTCTTTGAAGTATTCTGAATACACCATAATTTTTTAAAATTTTCCAATCAATATTTAATGCCCTGAAAAAAATTGTTTAGTGTGACGGTTTTGACGACGAGTGCGCAACTAAAAATGTCGCGCGAGGCCCATTTTCAACGTTAAATTAAAATTATAAATAATGGAGAAAAAGTTTTAGTCAAAAGTTTTTTTTGAAAATTTCCTCCTTTTCAAGGATTTTTTTCCGCGCAATTTCGGCTAGCTCTTATGGTTTTTGAGTTATCGGGGGTAATACCACGAGTGCTTAAAATTACAAATAATTTTCATGAAAGTTTGTTATTTATAATTTAAAATTGTATAGCAAGCTTGAATAAAAATTATCTGATAAATTTTTATGCACGGATGGTATTTAGGGAGAATATTTTTAGAATGAAGAAATATGGGAGTATTATACTATTAAAATGGTTGTTTTTGTCATACAATGTTTTCAATTTCATGCAACATAATTAAAACTATAACTGAAATCGTTTTTTGAATTACTTTATCTATTTCTTCATCGTGTACATGACCAAATTGACTCATTTTGACTGATTTTGACGTTTATAATTGACAATATAAACAAACAGGTTCGATTGTTCTGTGTTTGTAAGTAAGTGGAAATACCACGTTTTAACGTGTTTTATGGAAAAATTTATACATGAGTGAAATATTTACCAAAAATCCAAATGGCATTTTTTTGTTTCTTGTTAATAACAATTGCAATTTTTATTGAAACCTTTTTTAGCTATCGATCATATTTTTCGAAGCCTTTTAAGTATTTTTCGCAGGAAACACACTTCTCAACTAGACGGAATTTAGTTTATTCTAACAATGAGGTTGGTATAATCGGTTTAAGCTAGAGCCTCCAACTCTCTTACAAAATGTCAATTCCTGACCATCACAATTTCAAGTATTCACGTGTGGAATCAATCCTAAACACTAAAAAGTATTAAACAGTGGCGTGCAGTAAAATTTGAAAGAAGGAAAGCAATAATTCTTTTATCACTATCTGCAAACTTACTGCTAGTGAGTTTTGGACATAACATGTCGTATAATTAGTTAAATTATTAAATCGTCAAAACCACTTTAATTTTAAACACCGTTTTCCTTGACAAAAAGCTAAAAAGTCCAACAAAACACTTTATCTGCTAATAAGATTTTGCTGGATTAAAGTGTCCATAATTACACAACTAAACACTGACTTTTTCTTCCCCTTTAAACCTTTAAATCTTAAGTTTCTGTGTATACATTTTTTTTTCTTTACTTAAGCGGTTAGGCGACTGTAACGGCTTGAAAAAACGTCTTTTTATAAATTTTTTTGAAGGAAAGGAAAAGTCAAATAAAAAGTATTTTTTAGCATGTTGTTGTCCATCTATTGAACAGCAAGTAAACACTTTTTTTAATATTAAGAAATTCCAA
Source organism: Listronotus oregonensis (assembly GCA_019359885.1). Classification (NCBI taxonomy): domain Eukaryota; kingdom Metazoa; phylum Arthropoda; class Insecta; order Coleoptera; family Curculionidae; genus Listronotus; species Listronotus oregonensis. Next base: position 3,454 of record JAHBCN010021171.1, on the reverse strand, counting down.
AATGCTTCGAGCCACGCAGGATAAGTTTTAATCTGGAACAAGGCAACAATTTTTATCTTAATTAACATGAGTACAGCTAGTAAAACACGCATGGAATTTAAAAAATATTGATTTTTGGGTATTTGGTAGGTGTTTAAAATAGAAAGTAGAATTTTTGACCAAAAAAAATGACCATTATTTGTTTATAATTTTTTTAAAAATTAATTTATCGAAAATTCCGTACGTGGTGCACTGCGTAATAATGTTCTTAGTAGGTGTTTAAAATTTCAAGCAAAAATACTAAAAACTAATTAAGTTAGCCGATATAAAAAATCGTGACTTGAGATATACGCGTTTAAAGTGTGTATGTGTATATGTCGCACTCACATGACGTAATTGTCCATTTCATGAACTGAATGTCCAGTTCCTGAAGTGGAACCAGATAGTAATAATATTTTTTTTCACCATCTGACAATATTTTGTCCATTTTTTAAATGGATATACCATTTTTCCACTTGGTAAAACAGACGTATTATAGCATCAGGACACAAAAATCATCCAGTTCCTGTACTGTATATTTGGCATTTATCTAGTCTGTTACACAATGCAATGACCCAACATTTTTTATAGCTGTGGTTAGTTTTTTCGAGTAATGTTGATTAAGAAGCGTATGAAAAGTTTGATATTAAACATTTTTGTTTTAGTAGTTCAATATAATGTTCATGCCATTCAAAACACTGACGACTGATTGTTTCACTAAGTGGACAAATGCCAAATATACAAAAACTGGATGCTTTTTGTGTCCAGATGGTGTAATATAGTCTCGCTTCTCTAAGTGGAAAAATGACATATCTATTTAATGAACTGGACATAAAAATTGTCCAGATAGTGAAAAATATAAAATTTTATTTACATTACTATCATGGCAACTACGGAAGTGGGTGCGACATATAAAAATATGATGTATTTGACTACATATTTTTTAATCATTAATCTGTAATTCCAGGGACATATAACTGCACATATAACTGCAGGCATTTAACATCTAGTAGTGTATCAGAAACGAGAAAAGACGATAAGTAAGCAGTTGAGCAGGCGCATATAGGGTAAGTTCCGTCATTTTGGAGACGACCGACGCGCCGCAGAAATTTTGAAAAAAAAAAGTTTAATTCTTTTTGAGTTCAAAAATATCCATTTCAACCAAAAAAAAAAAAAAAAGATTTTTTGAAAATCCTACATTGGTCTAACCTCTTAAGACACTCACGGTACGTTAGTATATAGGCTATGGGCACCGTGGACTGTTTTAAAATAAAAATTGTCCCATATCATTACAAACTTTTAAAAAAAGTTACCTAACGCTAAATTTCACATTCAATTTTTTTTTATAAAAAAAGTTAGTTCCATTTTAAATCCACTTTTTTCCTTAAAGATTTCCTTTAATTCAGTTATTTTCGTATTCCACGCTGCTAAAACTATTAAAAGAAAACTTTTAAAACTGATTTAATTGGTGAAAATTATGATGGATGGAAACAAAGTGGGCGCCGAAGTTCTGGAAAGTCCTGTTTTAATTCAATAATAGTTGCTAAATTGTATGCTCTTTTTTCCTTTTAATTTTTTTTCTTGCTACTTTTATGATCTAACTGGACGAATTTAAAGTATATCGTGGCCTTGAAATAATAACACCCGCAAATCTTGGTGGACGCCTACACCTCACTCTTATGTTATCAATCAAACAGAGAATTTTTTTTTAAATTTAGACATTGCAGTACGATTTAACTTAAAAGCTGCGTAAAAAAATGTTTATAATTCTAAAATTTTAGGACATAAAAAGAAAAAGTAAAACGACTAAAACCGTGCCAATCATCGCATTATTCTTCCTCTTCCAATAGTTGTCCCTGTTAAGGAACAAACAATCAAGCGTATTGTTTGTTCCTTAATACCAACAAATCTTCCGGGCTGGATGACATACCAGCAATCGTCCTTTAAAAATGAGCATCTGATCTGGGATCCTTTCTAACTCGTCGTTCTCAATTTTCTTATGACATGGGCATTTTCCGGGGAGCTGTAAAGCATGTGTTTAACCTATTCCCAAGAAAAGATTGGATCTCTTTCTTCAACTCCCTTTTAATTGAGGGTTTAGTTTAAAAAACGGCCAAACCCACCTTTTTGCCATTTTTTTTTATTTTCAGTTCTCAATGCATTACATCTACTAGCAAATTAGTTTAGACCAAAAGCGACTTAATCTAGTATAAAAATGCAATTAATCTTGTGGTTTTAAACTAAAACCGGCTCAATCCAAAACCGTTTTTTGTGTCTCCTGTAAAACTTTTGAAAATGAATTAGGCCGGTTTTGAAAATAATTACCTCAATTGTAAATCTATATCTTTTCTCTCAGTTGGTGAAGGAAAAATTTATTATTTCGTAAATCTTATTAAAAAAAAAACACAATATTTTATATGATAAATACTACGGATTTCGTCGCAAAAGATCCACAACAGATCTTCTTTTTCATAAGCCGTCTTTTTATCTAACTTTTTAGCACATATCTCTTAAACTTCTTGGAAAAGCCCAGATCCTTGCCTTTGACATAACCAAAGCTTTTAACTAGGTTTAGCTCTCTAACAAACTTTCTTTCTATGGTCTTTTACCTAAACTTTGTTCTTGGCTCTCCAGTTTCCTTTTTTATTGACGTATATCTGTTGGTCTAGATTTTCCAGCTTTCGCCAAATTAATACTGGGGTGACCCAGGGGGCCCGGACCACTGGCTTTTCACATCAACAATCTGTTTTCTTCCACAATCAATTCCAATTATAGTTAGTCTGAACTCTTGTTGCTTGCGTATGGAACGGGATCCGAAGCTAAGACGAGCAAAGGCTTAACTCAAGGTGTTAGCATACCGTGCTGATGAGTGAATGACATCCTGTGCCCTAAACAGGTGTTTTAACGGTGCCTCTGAGATACAGGGCGACCTCTGAGTATCTGCCTAACTGCGGAATGCGGGTCTGCGTGGTGGACTATTACTCCCTAGCCCAAACAGAAAGCGAAAAGAACCGCTTTCATAGGAAAAAAGTGACAGGTGCGCTGACAGAAACGATAAATCCGTTTCGAGAGGTGCCACCAAGGTCACAAGCAGACAAAGGTGCGTCGACCGAAACCCGGGGGAATCTGTTTCGAAAGGTCCCCTGAAGTCACAGGCGCCTGTTTCACGGGGAAGGGCTAATCCATCCCGAACAAACAGGTGCTTAGGAAGGGGTTCCTGAATTAAACAGAAGGCGGGCAAACCGTTTTATAGGAAAAGGGTTCTGGCTTTAAACAGAAAGGGATAGGACGGTTTTGTGGAAAAACCGGAGATACGGCCTCAGAAGGGCATCTGGTTTCTTAAAAAAGGGACCCACGTCACAGATGGAAAAGGGGGCAAGACGGATCTAATCGTCTGCTCGTCATACTTTCCAGGAGACAGGGACACCCGAACACA
>JAHBCN010021170.1:0-14308 GCA_019359885.1 Listronotus oregonensis | reverse complement strand
TATAATGTAAGAACTGAACTTTATAACCTTTAGGATATTCTTAGCAGTAAACGGAGGTCTTTTTAAGCATCTAATTAAAAAAATAGTTTTTAGTTTCAATGTGTTGTGTTAAAACGTATTTTAAAAATTTTTAAAAGTTTGTTTTTCACCTTCCTATAAAATTGTTCAATTATGTAAAAATCTCATTATGTAGTTCAATGTAATTACTTTATTTATTAAATGATAACAACCATTATTTTCTCTTCAATTTAAAACATGTTAAAATAACTAATACAAAAAAAACGTGTTAAAAAGTTACGACATTTTATTTATACTGGTGGATTCATTAAGGTATGTACAGGTATGCAACGATTTTACAAAAAATTTTTTATTAAATAATTTTTTATTGCCTTATTAAAAAAAAAACGAAATTTATATGGAGCCAAAACTTATCAATCTTCAAAATAATCTAATACAATTTTGTTGTAAATTCAATGGGGAGCCAATATTTCAATGTATCAAAATTTTACATGGGATTTTTATCCGGTATAAGCTTATTTTTTTTTATCATTTTGTCCCAAAATTTCCCCTGGAACAGACAACGAGAACTTGGGGAAACAAGTGCCCTTTTCTTTTTAAACCCTTTTAAACGAAAAAAAAATTAGTCTCTTATCTCACGAGATAAGACGACACAAGACTCTCTCGTCTCGCCCAATGGCGTAGCTATCGGAGGGCCAGGCGGTGCAGTGCACCGGGGCCCCCAAGCTCATGGGAGACCCTCGTCCCTTAAGCCACCCTCGATAAAGTTAAATAATTATTGTAATTACATAATAGCTATTTATGTATCAAGGGCGTTACTGGGACTATAATGCCCTGAAGGTCGAAATAATAGGTAAAACATAAAGCATTTTATGTTTTACCTATCTTTTGATCTATAAAAACTTAGAAGCGGAATATGTTATGATAGCAATAATACCTGCTATCACCCTAGGGCTTATAAGGGGGCATTATGATAATGCCCGCTATAATCCTGGGGGTAATATGGAAATTTTATTGTTTCCCCCAATTTTTTATTTCTCTCACAATAAAGATCAAGTTTGAAAAAAAATAATTTTTTCTTTAAACAATACTAAAAATTAAATTTTTTTTCCCCAAAATAAAAATTACAATTTTGAAATCCCCCGGAAAATGTAGCTGATCCCACTATAGAATGGTCGGTGTTTTTTTTTTTTTAGCAGCGGTGGTAGCACTAACGCTATTTTGTATAGAAGAACAGCCCATTAAAGAATTTTCAATGCGATACGGAATTAACCTCGGAATTAACTGATTTGGAAATTTTTTTTTGGCTTCTTTGTTTTTGGATGAAATACTTTCTTCTATATATCCTTCAGCTACTAAAGGCTTTCCATTTCCCATTTGTTTTAGCGTTTCAAAAAAAACACCTGCCTCAACAAGTAAAGTTGACGAGGGCGACGCAAACAGTGGCCGGTGTAAGCTTCTGCATTACCCAGTTTTAAAAATTTTGCGATCAATGTTGGGACCCCTTCCTATGGTTTTTTTTCCAATGGGTTGTACTGTACATCGACCCTTTCTGTAAAAAAAAGAATCTTCGCTCCTTTATTCCAGCTGGTCTTAATGTTGTTTTTTTTTTTTATTAAATTTAAAGCGCCTAAATCTTCTTCAATGATAGTAAAATTTTTTGAAGTTGAATTTTTTTCTGGTACCTTTATAACCAAGACTGTTCCTCTATCTTCAATGCTAATGGTCTTTTGACCAACTCATCTCTTTAAAACCCCCCAAAAAACACCCATTACCAATATGACTTTGTGTACCAAGTAGATATCATGGGGCCTTCTTAATAAATTTTAATATTTTTTTTTCCCTTTCCCAAAAATTTAGACTTCTTCGGGACGTATCCTTTCGACTTAACTTTTAAAAAAGATATGAGACGATGGTATTGCGAAATGTCTATTTTTTTTATAGACCATCAACTAGACCTTAGGGTGGAATACTTGGTCCAAAAGAGTTCGGACTGTATTTTTCCGACTAAAAAAAAAAAGTTTGTTAAACATATGTATTAAAATAAAATCAATAATTCCCCTTTTCTAAATATGCCCTTAAAAAGTTTTCGGTTATTTGAAGAATTGCGTTCGCATCTTTTCCCCAAAAAACCCAAAATGCCATACTCCCGATTATACTGTTGCCTTGATTTAACTGGCAAAAAATTTTCGGGCGCTTTAAGGCCTTTTCTCTTAAAATTTTTTTTGGGAAATTTTTTTAATTTTGAGCAAATCGTTTAAAAAAAGCCAACTGACCAACTGACAGAAACATCAAATCAAACTTAACACCAGTCATTATCTACTTACGTATACGGGTACAGTTGCAACTTTTTTTTTATATTGCGAATAAATAATGTAATTAGTCATTGAAAAACTTTTTTTTTAAAACATAAAGCTTTTATGAAAAATTTACTGGACTATAATGCCCATCAGGTCAAATCTGGGGCCCCGGGGGGCCCGAGGCCCCGGGTTTTTCGACCCGGGGGTTATAGCCCCCCATACCCTTTTATAAATAGCTATTCGGTTTTTTGTTTCTTGCTACGAAATCTGTAATAGCTAACTAAACTTTTCAACAGTATGGCAACTTATTTTAAAAAAAAAGGAAATTTGTGGGGGTGCCCCTAACGAATAATCATGCACAATAAATCACTATAGGAAGTTTACAATCTTTCCCAAACAGTCGCTAGTAAATAAAAAAATAGAACATAATTTGGTATGAAATCGTCGAAACGTTAAAATTATAACTAGGGAAAAATTTTTTGGGTTTTTTAAAAAAAAACATCATTTAAATGAACATTATTAATTTTAATATGACTTTCATATCTCAAATATGCTTTAGTACAAATTCTAAAAAAATGCAATTTTACTTTCCTACAAAACATCTCAAAGCAGATTTACGCTCTCGATTTTTTTATCTAGTCTGTGCAGCTCATTGCACTCTGAACTTCATAGATTAAGTTTTATTCCACGTAATTACTTTAATTGAAATCAGTTATAATCAAAATCATAATCATAATTAATCCTATTGTTCTTCTTTAAATTTTTTTTCATTTATTTGGTAAACTATGCAAATTTGCCAGATTAAAAAAAGGATTATTTTTAGGCTACATAATATAGGAGGGTTAGGGTCTCTGGTAAAGTGGGTTTTAGTCTTTGCTATAAATTGTTATTTATTTAAATATTTTTCTGTTTTTACACTGAATATTTAAGATAAAGAGTTTATAAGTAGTTTCCTTAATTTTAAAGTATTTATATTTTAACCAGCAATATAGGGTTTTTATACCATTTGCCAGGGCCCTTGGTTACGTAGCTACAATGGCCCTTCCCCCTTGTCGAGTTCATGCGGGCAGGCAAAACCTTCCGAAACACCTAAGAGAAAAAATTTCCTATAATGGGAAATCTTTTTAAAAATTTACTCCTGGTTTGGCTATAACCGGTTGAATGGCAATGAGAGGAAAGAAAGCCCAAAACAAAGGGTCTTGCTACGATTTGTTCTCTTTACCCCAGAAAAATGTACATAAGCTATCCCTGTCATTGCTTTACTTTTTTTTTTTTTTTGAACTTTTAGGATCCTAGGTAGGTAGGTGGGTTTTAAAAAGGGAGGGGTAAAACACTTTTTCCCACGCGCCCCATTTTCATTGTGTTAACCCTTTACTTTCTCCCCAGATCCAGACTTCAATAAATTTGATTGAGACCCTTTTAAAGGTTTACTCCCCGGAACAAGGAACCATTGCCGGGTTGAAATTCTAGTCGCCATTCCCGGGGGTACAAACACAGTAGGGCGGGGCCAATTCATCCCCTCCTGCAATGTGGGCACTCGGCGCCTTCGCTAGGCGGATCTGTATTGGTATTTAATCTGTGTCCGTGTACAGTCCCACTAGATTTTTAAGGTGTTCCTTGATTGCTCCAGTAGTTTGAAAAAAACAGGAAACCGGTGGGCTTATAAAGGCTCAAAAGTCTGAGACCGGAACCCAAAAAGAGTACGGGAAGATGTTCTTTTTTGGCCCAAGTGATATGAATTTTTTGGGGCCCCAAAAGGATGCAACGATGACCGGTTCCGGCCCTGTGAATTTTGTCTTCGCCCCTTTGCAAAGGCCTGCGGATTCATTACCCTCTGGCGGTGTGTCCAGGTATCCACAGTAATGAAAATTTTGTTGTTGACCTAGTTTGTCGGGCACCCTTTTGAATTCCAGACTGTTTTCAAATTGAAAGGTTTTGGGATTCAAAGCCTTAAGAGCTGTTGACTATCGGAGAATATTTTAATTTGTCTTACGTGTAAAAACCCATCAAGAGCGATCTAAAACACATCTCAATAGCAAATACCTCCGCTTGAAATATGGTTGGGAGAGTGCCTTTTTTAGGAAAACTCTCCTCGGCCTCTGTCCATATATTTCAGTTCCAACACCGTCCTTGGTTTGGAGCCGTCGGGGGGTAAAAAAGATGCCGCCGAGTTGGTCGGTCGTTTTTCGACTCAGTCCTCTTGTGGGTAATTCCACAAAAAGGCGTGTAATGGTTGTAGGCATTATGTCTGAGGGCATCCCAGTCTGTCACATCAGGCTTTCCCTTTTGAAAGACGGGGTGCTCTCCTTACGCCTGCGGTTTGTTACTGACCGCTTGATAGATTTTTGTGGTTCCCCAAATTCCCTTTTCCCCCAGCAAAAAAAACCCCAGTGATTCTAACCCACTAACCTCAAACCTTTTTTTTTCTTATGGGTTTATTTTTCCCGTCATATTTTAATTATTGAATTTCATGTATACCTAGAGTGGTTTAATTGTTAAAACCCCTTTTTAAATAAATAAATTAAATTATTAAACTTTGGTGTTTGTTATCTGTGGTTAAAGGGTTATAAAATGGCCCATTTTATGCATTTTGTAAAAGAGAACAACTTTTGGGAAACAAAAATATTTTTTGTCTTAAAATCCATCCGTGTTTTAATAGTATATTACTCAAGGGGGAGACTTAAGCGCACGCAAAATGAAGTTTGCAAACGACAAAAGCGCTTAAGTGCGCTAAAACGTTTTCCACTGGGTTTGTATAGTGATTTTAGGGGTTCGGGGGAATTTAGCCCATTTTTAAAAAAAATATTTTTTTATATAATTTTTTTTTTTTTCCTTATTTGTTTTTTCACAATCTGAAAAAATAATTTTTTTTCCCCCAAAAAAAAATAAAATAATTTCTTTATTTCCATATAAAATATCCCAGGGAGTATTTGAATAACATAAAAAAAATGGAAGAAAAATTAAAAAAAAAAGATAGATGTCGTTTTGTTTAGGAATTTCCTTTAAAAAGAATGTTGCCAGATATTTTTAATAATTGTTATTATTGAAGGTTTTTTTTTTTCCATTTTTTCGAAATAAAAATTTTTTTTTTAGAAAAACTAACCAGAACTAATAAACAACAACTCCAAACTATTACCTAGTTCTGTTAGTTTTTGGTTAGTTGTGTTAGGTTTTCCTCTTAAATTGTAAAATTTCTTTATCATAGATGCGCCGGGCAAACAATTTGTTTTTGATCCGACAACGTCGCAAATCTTTTACTTTTAAAATTTTTTAAAAAAATAGTTTTTTTTACTTTAATTTTAGTTTTCTCTGAATAAATTTTTTAATTTTTTTTTTGTAGTCTACTAAACAAATGTTCTTTATCTGTAATATTATTTTTCCCAAAACGAATGGAGCTAAACTACACGGACCCAATGAATTAAACTGTACCAGTTACCCAATCGGTGAGCCTGGGAAAATGACACCACCTCAAAAGAAAGCCATTTCAATCGGCAGTCAAATATAGTGGAAATGTGAGCAACTCGACTATTACGTTTAATTTTAGGTATATTATCCACAGAAGAAGATAATTCTACGTGGAGAGCAATAATGGTTAAACATGTTTAAATAAACGATTGTTAAAAAGTCCTTTAGTACAAATGATCTTACTGCACTTAGGTGCGGTAAAGGAATAATTTACCACACTTAAAATAGTTTGTAACCTTAATTACTGCACAATTGTAGATAAATGTGGTTTAATTGAAAATTTGTATACATATTTTTAAATATTAGAGAGTTTGGGAATTCTTAAAATAAAGTATTTATAATTTTTTATGGTTTTATTTATCTCTAGTATTTCCTATTGTTTCTTTAAAATATTTTTAGGATTTTCAACCAAGTTTCTATTTTAGAAAATAATCTTGCATACAGCTTTTGGATTTTTTCTTAAAATGTACTAATATTACTCTGAATATTTTCCTACTCAAATTTGCATATTTTCTAATAAAATTTTCAAAACTACATTTCGCCAAAAACTATCGTATTTACTTCTTAGTTTACATAAGACCTTTTAAGACTATGTAAATACGTTCTAAAGGTCTTAATATCTTCTCTAAAAAGCCACTATAAGGTAAACAAAATGTTAAACAAGGCTTTGCCTTTGACAATAAAAAATTTGTTACTATCAGTGAATCTTTCTTGATTGGTCATTTTTCCAAAAGCAACCTTGTTTTCATGTTGAATAATATACTAACTATATTTCCGTTACCGCAATTCTGAATGCTGCTTATGGCCGGTTGCACCAAAAGTATCTTAAGTAGACCTTATTAAGGAGCTCTTAAAACGGCGGTAACTTAAATTGTTTTCGCTTTCACCATTAGATTTTATTGCAACTTAACTAAGACTGTTGTTTAGAAAGATGGCAACGTTGTAACATTTATCTTTTTGCTTGTTATCTTTATAACGCTAGAATAATCAGGAATTAACTGATATTAGCTCTTTCCTTTTTAGCTTGTGTGTCATTTAAATAATAGAAGTAATCCGACTTTGAATCTTTGTAAATACTGAAATGTAATTTTTTTATTTTATAGAGTTGATTATATACCATGGTAAAATCAGTAGTTAGTTTGTGATTTTTGTTGTAAAATTAATAACAATATAGAAAAAGATCAAGGACGCCTTCTCTTACGGCCATAGGGAATAATTATTGCCTTCAATATGAAACATAAACACAAATACATCATTAAAAAAACTGTTATTATTTGGTATAACAAATTAAAGAATCAATTTTAGCAAGTAAATACTTAAAATTTAAAGCTAATACAAACTTTGTCATGTTTAAATTCAAAGTTTCTCAGATTTGATTTGCTCAAGTGTTTGAGCACTGTTGGTTTCTGTTAATTTGAACCTTTGAAAAATGTAAGATTATCCATCTCGTCAAACAGTTCTTTTAAAAATAACAGAACAATAACCAAAAGAATAAAAAGGTAAATAAACTCAGAATTGTTAGCAAGTAATAAAATTCACTGTTTCTACATTTTTCTTGGAAATCTTATTTACATCGCATTTATAATATCATAACTAAAACACCATTGTTTAAAAACTGCTTTACATAATTTTTATCTCAATCGATCATTTGAAACTACAAACAAACGAAAGTAATGTGAACCAAATAAACAAAAAGATTGGTCAGCAAATGTCAACTAAAATATTTTTATGGATCATTAAGTGTACAGAAAACTTACACTTAAAAATTAAGGGACCATTAAGGACTAATTTCAGCTATGCAAGAAACATTTAAAACTTAAGGGGTAAATAATGCTAGTAACAACTTATGTCGCAAAAGTGTTGGTGCAACCTGGAATAGAGAAAATGATGTGGAGTCCTAATTAGTAATAGAAAAGGATTTAACTATTTTATCATTTCTATCTCTGTTGAATTAAAGAGTTCGCCTGCTAGTTGCTTATTTCTATAACCCATCTATGGTGCCACCGGTTTGCTGCCAAGTTGTCGAATACCGTTATAGACTCTCCTAAACCTAAAGCACAGCAATTTTTGATTAAAAGGAAGGCTAGTTGTTAAGCCATGAGCTTAAACTGTAGTTTAAACATGTTAAAACTTGATATATTATATATATATATAGACATATATATATATATATATATATATATATATATATATATATATATATATATATATATATATATATATATATATATATATATATATATATATATATATATATATATATATATATATATATATAGTATAGTTATATGAGTAGAAAAAGTATATATATATGATTAGCTAAGAACATGTGTGGATCATTAAATGGTATAAAATTCTCTAAGGTGTAAAATCGTGCTTCTATATGTTAGAGTTTTATTTCCAGTGTTTGGCTGATCAAAGCTTGTAACATGATTAGAGACAGACTTAGCGTGATATCCATCTTAAGTTCATAAAAGCATTCCTCCTTGAACAATAATGGTAATAATAAATTTTGAAGTTATAAAATGCTTTCAAGTTACATAGGGATTACTAATGAAGAGTGTATGAATCATAGATAAAGAGAATGCTATGGTTATAGGTTCTCGCTTATGAATTCCTGAATATTTTTAAGAATAACTAAAGATACTGTATGTATTTTAAATTTTGTCAAGATGTTATGAAAATGATGTATTGTTTCTTGTCCCTGATGAAGTATATTTGACATGAAAGTAAAATAAATTTATAGATAGGAATTAGCACAATTTCCACTTAAAAGCAATTAAATGATATGGTACACCACTATGGATTTGACACTGACAGTTTTTAAATTTTAGTATTTCATTTAAAAAGTCTAATAAGCACTTGCCTGCAAAATAAATCTTCAAAAATTCTATTTTATTTAAGGCAAAGTACTGTCTGTTACCCTAGGACTGATAAGGCATTTTAGTATTAGAAAAGTTAGTCGATAGATATATATATATATATATATATATATATATATATATATATATATATATATATATATATATATATATATATATATATACTTGGTATTTCTCAATGGTGGTTCCCTATAACTTTTTTATTTTTAAGATGGGTAAATGAAATTTAAGTGTCGGATATATGATCTAAAAATGCATTTAATGACGTATTCAATTGATTCTTACCATTTCGGTATCACTGGAAATTAACTTTTGAAATTAATGAATGACTCAATTTTTTTTAATTTATTCATAAAAATTATTCCTTTGACAATAGACACCATATGTTTGGTTTTTGACATTTTTCTTTAAAAATAGTATTTTTTAATTAATTAGTACATGACGTTGTTAAACAATCATTTTGAGGAGGCGTGAAAATAGTTTTAATATCTGACGTATTTCATTTCTTTCTGAAAGGTAAAAGATCTCCAGTAATTTTATTTCTTTAGATATAACTTAATTTTTTCAAAAGGAACTGATAGTATTTATTGGCATATTTAAAAGAGCATTTTTTTGTAGTATTAATGATATCTAACACTTAATACTTTAAGTTAAACTCAACTCAAAAAAAAAAAAAACAAAAAGTGTGTATTACTTAGAAAATTTATTAAATGATTCCAATAGTGCAGTCAGAATAAAAACATGCATTTCAGTAATTTTATTTCAGGTAGGCTTGAAATAAACAAAAACGTTAATGGTAAACAATGCTGTTACATAGTTTTACAATTAAATGCGAGTTAGTATTTAGGTATGCCATGTGTTTATTAATAAGGAATTTTGATTTAAATACCTAAAGTAAATATAATAATTAATAATAATAAAAGTAATAATATAATTATTATTCTTATAAGGAACAATTACTATGCCTGTTTTTTTTTTGCTTTTTAGGTTGTTGATTTAAATTAAACATTAGTGGGGGGTACTCAAATAGTCTACAAAAATGCACTTTCCTGAATACAACATTTCATTCCATCGAAAATAAATTGGTGACTAGAAATAAATTTCGAAAATTCTTTTACCTTTCTGAAAGAGTCATAAAATATGTCAGATAATTAAAACTATTTTTCACGCCTTCTGACTCAAATGGTTGGTTAACGACGTCATGGCACTCTAGATTAAACTTAAAAAAATCATGACATTTTTAAAGAAAATGTCCAAAGTTGAGTATATGGGGTGCCATTGTATTTAGGATATTATTTTCTATCGAATAGGTAAAAAAATACAGGGTGTACCATTTAAAATTCGTGTTGAGGTCATTTCGGTAAAACTGAAAATTGGGTCGGGAAACAATAATATTGCTCTTTGCCAAGTTCTTTATCTTGTACGGGGTTTTATCTGTCATGTCCAGGTAGCAATGATTATTAATGAACCAAAAGAGAGTCCTGTAGGCCTAAATATAATAATATATTATGTCAGTTATTATTATAACCTATAGCAATTTCGTAACTTGGCAGTAACTCATTCATACATACAGCGTGTCTTCCCAAAAAACTCATTTTTAGATACTGGGTGAACCAAAATTATATGGCGGTTTTATTAATATTTTTTTTCAGTCATACTTAAAACGCTGTTTTAAAACATTTTTTTTTTACCAATCTACACTATAAAAATACTAGGTGATGTAAACAGAAGTTTCGAAAAGTGAATTTGTATAACGTAAAATGTCGCAATTTATTACAAACATAAATAATAATGAATGCATAATATCTTACAGTAAAAATACAGATTACGGGTTTTAAGGTAAACTTTAATCATTTCAAAATAAAATTAACACTATGGTAACTGAGAAAACAAAATAGATAAACTCTCATAAATAGTAAAGTTTACTTTTAGGGCCTGAACAGACGAGCCACTCTGTCGCGCCACAGAGGGGTGGGGACACAGGGTGGCCAATCTGCAAGTTCTTATGTAAACCCTTGTTTATGAAAATTCATTCAGACGAGCGTTTCTGCAGCGACAGTAGCCAGTCATGGATGCCGATCCCGCCACGCGTGTGGCGACCACTTCTGTACTCAACAGCATCTCAGACGGGCCACTTTGGAAGCGCCACTGCAGTTTGTTTGATAGCTGGGGTGACGGTGACGCAAGATGAATTTTGGACAGCGGAGTTAATTATTGAAATCATAATAGAGAAGCTATTTGGGATGTGAGGATTTCTTCACTCATAGCAACTTATCAAAAACTTGCAGGATCTCCCAACCCTTTGCATTAGTGTATAATATTGCTCCAACGGATATTCTCTCTCTGAGGCTATCGGATGCATTCATAACGTACGACGTTCAGAACGTTTAAGGTGTCGACGGCGTAAGAGAAGAGCAAGAAGTGGATTTTCTTCATCCGACTCATGTGTGTTTATGTTGAAATTTAGGATCAAGGAATGGTATATGTTTGGCAAACTCTCGCTACCGGTAAGAAGTTTCTAGTAACTAAAATTGCCAGTTCAGATTAACGAGACTCTTTGTATGACTCTGTGGCGACACAGTGAAGTCCAAATCAGTTACTCTGTGTCACCACACACTGGTGAGCAGATGTGGCAAGGGTCATCATCTGAGCCTTTAAAAACATTTTGGTATTAAAATATTTAATTAATAAACAATTGCCTTAGTTTGATTTTAAACGAATAATACTTTTTTAATTAATGTAATATGAGTTATTAAAAAGTTAATAAAAATATGTCCCTTTACAAATATTATCTGAATCCTGTAATCGCAAAAGCTTACTATATAATATTATTGAAAATTAGACTAAGGGCCACTTAAAACCTGTAATCTGTATTTTTATTTTAAGATATTATGCATTTATTATTATTAAATTGCTATATTTTAACGTAATACTAAGACACTTTTCCAAACTACTTACATCAACCAAAAATTTTATGTATAAAGTGTAGATCGTTGAGTGGTAATAAATCTTTACAACAGCGACAGCGGCTTCAGTGACAGTCAAAAAAAGAGAACAAAATCGCCATATAATTTCGGTTCACCCAGTATCTAAAAATGATTTTTTTGGGAGAGACGCTGTATGTAATAGAATGAGTTAGCCAAGCAGCATGAAATTCGTAGGCGTATTATAAACTAACATAATATATTATATTTAGGCCTACTTGGATTATATATTTGTTGGTTAATTAATAAATAGTGCACCCTGTAGGATATGGACAGATAAAACCAAAGCACGAGCTAAAAAAAAAAGTACTTTGTATGGAATATATATTCTTTTATGTAAAAATGCTCTAATTTTATCAGTTCACGGTAACAGAGAGTATTTTGAAATAAATAAAATAAATATTTTTAATAATTTTGGCTTTCTTTTATGGTATCACCCTGTATGGCTACAAGGTTAGCGCAATTGGCTTCCGAAATAAAATACTAAAATTTCAAAAAAATCTGTTGGTGACTCAAATCCATAAGAAGTGTGCCATGTCCTTTGCTGGTTTTTTAAAAATTAAATATTACATGGTTTATTTAATTCCAATAGTGAAATAAATAAATATTTGATCCTTTAATGTTTCGGTAATGGTTTTAAAGTAGATTATATTCTTGATATATAAAACGCTAAAATATTTAATTTAATAGCTTTGGTTTTGCTTAAAATTTTGATCTAATTCATAGAATAATATAATAATAATACTTATTTATTGCTATCTATAAGTAATATTTTCTTTTTATCTGATTTTTTACTGATTTTATTTTATAGTTTATGTATTAATGATTTAAAAAACAAAATTTATTACAGAACTGTTCTTCGAAAGAATTTCTGTATTTTACTTATATGGCCACTCTGAAGCAAGTCCGCACTGGTGTAGAATTTGTCCTTATGAAATTCTTTTTGCCAAAAGTTTTGGGTTTTTAAAATCATGCCAAGTAATGTATATAAGAATGATCACGTACTTCTTTAGCTACAATGACATGATTTTCAAAATCGCAAAATGAAGCATTATATTAAAATTTCAAAAATGCCATAAAGAAAAGTTGAATTTTTAATTTTTTGTTAATTTTCTATATACTGATTTTTGGGCTTTCTAGTGTTAAATTTATATTTTTCTTAACTCTTGTTGTTTTCTACTATATGGATTATCAGGAATTCATTTAAAATACTCCTTCTGAAATTGTTTTTTTATATTAAAATTAACTTTGAGTAATCCAGATACTTAATATTGCTGCTACAAATAATTTTGTAAAAAATAGAAAAACCCCCAAAGAAATACCCCCCCAAAAATAATTTCAAATGGTATTTTTTTAAAAAAACTGACAAAACCCCTTTTTAAATTTTTGTTTGGGGTTTTAATTTAAAATTACTTTAAAAAAAATTGGGAAATTTTTATAAAATTTTTTAAAATTTATTTAAATTTTTTTAAAAAAATCTGTTAAGAAATAAACCCCGCATTAAAATTGACCCCTAACGCAACATTTGGGAAAAAAGTTTTTATAAAACAATTGAACAAAATTAATGGAGCAAAATATCGGGGTTTCGTCGAAAGCAGATGTAAAAAAAAGTTTATTTTGTCTAACCTTTTTTTTTAAAAATAACTTACTTAATTTTTTTGAAAAAAAAAAGGGTTTTTTTTAAAGCTTTTAAAAAAATCATTATTATTTTTCGAAAAAAACGGATTTTGCTTTTTTACCCTTTAAACTTTTTAAAATTTTGTGTTTGATGAAAAAAAGTTAACCTTTAACAAACCATAACCCTTTTTTGTATTGGGCCCCCAATTTAAAAAAAAAAAAAAACATTTTTTTTTTTTTTTTTACAAACAATTTTCTTATTTACAGTTTTTTTTTATAAAATGAAATTTATCGGGGGTTTTTTCCCAAAAAAAAAAAAAAAGGTAAAAAAAATTGTTTTTTTCGACAAAAAAACCCCATTTTTTCTGGCGAATAGCCCCGAAAAAATATAAATTTAAAAAAAAAAGGGGAAAATTTGTTGCTTGAAATCTTTTTTTTTCGATTGCTGTTTGGTCCAAATAAAAAAAAAAAATTTTTAGATGGGGTTTTAAAAAACCCCCCAAAGGGCCCTTTCGGCATTTTTAAAGGGTTTTTTAACCCCTTTTGGCTATCCCCCCTTACCTTTTAAAAATTTTTTAAACAAAATTTTATGCATTTTAAAAAATTTTTTTTGGGGAAAATGGTTTGTTTTCCCGGGCTATAGGGCGGCAAAAATTTTTTTTGCCTATGGGGGGAAAAGGAAATCCGGCCCATCCCCACGGGAGAAGTAAAAAAAAAATTTTAATAATTTTCAAAGGTATTTATTAGGGCCCTAATTCCACCCCGTTTGGGGCAGAAGGGGGGATTTTTTGTTAATTTTTAAATCAACAGTTTATGGCTAGGCTAGATTAAGATCCACTACCCTTTTTTTTCAGGGGAGTGTAATACCCCCAAAAAAATTTCCCCCTTTTGTAAATTTTGGGTCTTCCCTTTTTTGAAAAAAAAACAATAAAAAAAACCCCCGGTGTTCAAAAAGGCTTTTTAAAATTTTGGGCATAAAGGCCCTAAACTAAACACCCATATTTCTCATTGACTAAGCTTTTTTTTAAAAATAAAATTTTTA
>JAHBCN010021169.1:0-14310 GCA_019359885.1 Listronotus oregonensis | reverse complement strand
TGATAGTCAAGCGCCATAAAAGCTTTGGCATTCAACAAGTCAACTCAAGGTTGGTTTGGAACTGTCTGAATGCCTCCTAAACCTGGCTAACCACAACAAAGTTACACTTTCCTGGGTGCCAGGACACAGGGGAATACAGGGCAATGAAAATGCAGACTCCCTGGCCAGGGGGAGGCTCCGCAGCAATGTTTGTGGGTCCTGAACCTGTTTTTGAATACCAAAAGCCTCGGTTCGTGGCTACATGACTCGGTGGATTCAAACACAACATCAGTCATACTGGAACCACATTCCAAGGCAAAATCACAGTAAATCAATGTTGGACTCACCAAAGCATTGACAAGTGAATTACTAAAACTAAATAGGAATCAGAATAGAATAGTGACATGATTAATAACCGGACTGCACCCTAAGAAAACATATGCACACTATGGGCATCTCTAGAGAAGAACCCATTTGCAGACTATGTGACGAAGAGGAAGAGACAGCCTCTCACATCATATATGAGTGCCCTGCACTTACATATTGGAGAACAAATCAAAACCTCATGGTGGACACTAATCACCAGGAGGCTGGAGCCCAGAAAAGAACAGTAAAAGGGCTACTACACCTGTCTAAGGTGTCAAACCTTTTTAACTGAAACAAATACACAAGAGATACAACAAGCCCTGTAGGCTGCAGTGTCGAGGCGGACAAAACCTCAACATGTGTATTTATTTTATCAATCAATCAATCAACAATAAGTTTTCAACGGACAATTTAAATTTATCAAAACTACCTATATTTTTACTACTAGCAGCTAAATGAATAACATTTGTTTTTGAGTCATAAATTAAAGATTTTTTTTATGAAGGTAGAACATGGATTTGGAAGATAAAATTAAGAATTTTGTCCAGTATTGTGCGAAAAATTCTTAGTATTATTAAACTAATATTTTTGAAATATTAAAGATACTGTTTCTAAAATATAGATAGAAGTAGGTCTTAAAATTCTTTTTGACATAAATAATGGTTTACATGAGTCTTTGGACTTAATATTAACTCCAAGTAATTTCCCAGAGCGTGTAAAGATTTCCCATTTAAAATGCGCGTAAACTTTGATTTTTTTTTAATATCTTTATCTCAGCCGCATTTAACGCTATATTATTGATCTAAAGTGGGATTTACCTAGGAGTTAATGCTCTACAAAAGAACCGAGTGCGCCGTAGCTGTAATGTGCACCTGTACGATTCTACGGATCACTAAATCAGATTTTTATCGAATTTAGCAATTTTTTTCAAGTTATTTCACAAACGGCTGAATTTATGAAAAAATTTTAAATGACAAGCTTGTAGAAAATTTAATTTTCTACAAAACAAGTCCTTTTAGGCAAATCGCTAATACAGAAATTTCTCGAGTTATAGAGCAATGACTTTTAGTTTAATATCGGAGTTTATAAAAAATTTGAATTGATTATTCTTAAAAAATTCATTGCTCTATATCTCGAGAAATATCAATATTAGCAATTCCCTTCAATGACTATTTTTGTAGAAAATTAAATTTTCTACAAGTTTGTTATTTGATTTTTTTTATTAAATTTAGCCATTTATAAAATAATTTGACAAAAATGGCTAAATTCGACAAAAATCTGATTTAGTGACCCGTAAATCGTACAGCTGCACATTACGGCGCAATAGGTACTTTTGTAGAGCATTTAATCCTAAGTAAATCCCACTTTGGCCCAATATAATAGAGTTAAATGCGTCTGTGATATAGATATTTAAAAAACAATCAAAGTTTACGTGTATTTTAAATAGAAAATCTTTTCACGCTCTGGGAAAGTACTTAGAGTTAATATTAAGGGCTCAAATTTTCGGGATTTTTTTTTGACACATCTCCCATAAAATTTTGTGTTAAAAGTCAATAAAAAATAGTCGTAAAAAAAGCACCCTAATATAAACTCCCGAACAAAAAAAACCGGCACCCTGGATTTTTTGGTAAGTTTGATACTTTATAACTTTTTTGTTTTTAATCCGATTTTTACAATTCTTTTGCAATTTTATTGGGAATGTGCTGAATTTTTTCAATGATGGGTCATATTCGATAGGGCGCTATTATACCGGGTGAATCAATGTGTTTTTTGACCTAAGTTTTAAACACTCTGTGGAGATATTGGGTCTGTTATTTTTAATACTGATAATTTTTTGACAAAGTTACATGTAGTCCTAACATTTTCTTTTTGACTCATTTCGTTATCTCTAGTTTTAGAAGAGATAAGATGTTTTTAATAAAACTCTACAAATTACGATATTTCATTAGATCACAAGTCATTTTTAAATCAAGTCAACTTATGTAATTGTTATAAGTATTAGACAGTGACAGCCCTCAAAATTGTTGTAATAGTTATTGGTGTCAGCATGGTGTTAACTATAACAGACGTAGCAAAAATTGTTGCTCTAATAGAGGAGGGTCATAATAAAACTTATGTAGCTCGTACGTTGGGATTTCCAAGGGCCACAGTTCAAGATGCTTGGAATAGGTACTTGGAAACAGGAAATTTTACTAGGCGGCAAGGATCTAGTAGAAAGAGAAAAACGACTGCAGCTGATGATCGCTTCCTTGTGGTAAGATCTTTAAGAAACCGAAGGGCAACTTCCGTGACTTTAAAAAAATAGTTGCGAATGATACGTGGGATTAATATTAGTGACAAAACGGTTCGAAGGAGGTTAAACGAAGCTGAGCTCTGTTTACGTAGGCCGGAAAAAAAACAAGATTACTTCGGCAGAACGGTTACGATTTGCCAGAGAACATTTAAACTGGACTGTGGAGCAGTGGAGTAATGTTCTCTTCACAGACGAGTCGAGGGTGTGTCTTCGGTCGCCGGATGGTCGTGAGCGTGTATACAGGAGACCAAATGAAAGATTTGCCGAATGCAAAATAACAGAGCTAACATCTTATCAAGGTGGTTCCGTTATGGTGTGGGCGGGTATTTCGACTGATGCACGAACTGAACTCGTATTTGTGGATAATGGAGCACTAAATGCACATCGATACATTGAAGATATTTTTCAAGAGGCAATAGTTCCATTTGCTCCTTTAATCGGTGAACAATTTATACTAATGCATGATAATGCTAGGCCACATGATGCACGGGTGGTAAATGAATATTTAGATGAGGTTGGCATTCGACGGTTAGACTGGCCTGCATGTAGTCCGGATTTGAATCCAATTGAACATTTTGGGATCAGTTGAAAAGAGCTGTTCGTCGTTGCCCTATGCAGCCAGACACTTTACAAGAGCTACGGATAGCGCTTTCCCAAGAATATAATTTAATTCCCAAGAAAGAATCGTCACACTTATTCACTCCTTACCTAGCAGAATGCGCGCTGTTATTGAAGCTAGAGGAGGTCATACATGTTACTAATTTTTTTAACTTTAGTATTGTTTTAATTTAATTGTCTCTATAAAAATGCCTTTAAAAACAGAGTTTTATTAAAAACATCGTATCTCTTCTAAAACTAGACATAACGAAATGAGTAAAAAAGAAAATGTTAGGACTAGACTACATGTAACTTTATCAAAAATTGTCGGTATTAAAAATAACAGCCCCCTACAGGGTGTTTAAAACTTAGGTCAAAAAAACACACATTGATTCACCCGGTATAATAGCGCCCTATCGAACATGACCCATCATTGAAAAAATTCAGCACATTCCCAATTAAATTATCTATAAAATGGCAAAAGAATTGTAAAAATCGGATTAAAAACAAAAAAGTTATAAAGTATCAAACTTAGCAAAAAATCCAGGGTGCCGGTTTTTTTTGTCCGGGAGTTTATATTTATATTAGTAGACAAGTTCTGCAATCCTGGATTTAAAGTATTTTTTTAAGTAGAATGGGGTTTGGAGTCTAATAGGTAAATGTAACAGTTTTCTTTATTTAGTGAATAAAATCCTGCCTGCATTTTAAATTGTAAGACAATTATGATCTCAGAAACTCAGGTTTAATCATATTGCAAACTTCTAAAATACCCCCCAAATATACGATATTACCGTTCCTGTTTCAGAGCATTCCGAGTAAAAATATGCAGTTTTCAGAATTGTTCCTTTACTTGTGTCGTAGTAACTACCTACACACCAAATTTTAAGTTTTAAGTCTATCGGGAAGTGTCCCATAATTTTGATCAGTCATTGAGTCAGTCAGTCTATAAGGGTCCAAAAAAGGCCGCGACAAGAAGTCGCACCTTCCCGACCTAAAAGCAGCTACAGTGAGGCGGCTACCAGCCACCTCAGGGTAGCTATCATAGATAAAGACAACCCTTATGGCAAAATCACCGCCGATAAAGAACCGGTTGTCAAGAAAATGCTTATGGGAGAGCTGGACAAAAACATCATGTCCGCCTCATCTAGCAAAACCAAACCTCCCACATTTCGCTCGTGGACCTACTCGGGGGAGATTATCAGAGTCGTTTGCGATGATGATATATCCCTAACGTGGCTGAAGCACACCGTTGCCAGCCTAGTACCATGGAGTAATGCTTCACTTACAGTCGTGGGAATAAATCAACTCCCAAAGCTCACCAAGACTTCTCTCTGAGTACCAGGAGAATCTGCTGGGGACAACGCAAATAAAGAGACGATCTTACGTCGTCTGGAAGGTCAGAATCCAGACCTCAAGGTAGCCAAATGGTGTGTCTTTCACCATGAGGCAAAAACGGCCCCAGAAGGACACCTCTTCGTCTTCGGCATAGGAGACGAGGACATAGGGCTACTCAGAAGCAGGTCAATTGAGCTACGCGTTCACCTCTCTGACTTTGAGAGCCAGAATGGAGGCGGCGGCGGGGACTGCTGGTGGCGTCGAGACCTCTGCAGCAGTGCAGGTCGGCGATGCCACCACTGCCGCCACTCCCGCCCCAACGACCGCTGAGGAGATGGTGGTCGACGACGAACCTCAGGGACTGCTGTCGAGCCGCAATCTGTGGCGTACGATAGCGGTTCTAGGGGGAACGTCGAGACACCAACCCAAGGTGACTCAGACTGTGGGTCGAACACATCGGCCTCCAGTGACACTACGGTCACTCCAACCGAGCAACTAAAGAACTGCTACCTACACCCTCATGGCTAACAAGGCAGCAGTTACTAAACAGGTAAGATTTATACAGTGTAACTTGCAGCACAGCAGGGCGGCAACGGCAACATTGTGCCAACGCCTTGATGGGCTGCAGGATACAGTAGCACTGATCCAGGAACCCTGGAGAAGCCAAACCAAAATATTAGGCTTAGGCAAACTAATGGGTAAAATTTTTAGCTTTCCAAGCAATAGTCAACCTAGGACAGCCATTTACATCCCTAGGTCATTTCGAGGTCATCCGCTTATACATCTTTCCACCTCAGACGTCACTGCAATCAGGATGGAATATGTTACGAATGGCCAAAAGAAAACCATTGTCCTGGCTTCAGTATACCTCCCCTCAGATGCAGTCACACCACCACCTGGGAAAGAAATGGAGGATCTGGTAGAATACTGCCGCAAACACAGTTTGGAGCTTATTATGGGCTGTAACTCTAACTCACACCATATCAGCTGGGGCAGTAAGGACATAAACACTAGAGGTAAGTCACTTTACGACTTTATCTTAACACATAATCTAAGTATTATAAATCAAGGCACCGAGCCCACTTTTGTGAACTCGCGCTGTCAAACTAGAATTGATATCACTTTAAGCACCACTAGTATATCTAATTTAATACAAAACTGGCAGGTATCTGACGAAGCTTCAATGTCAGACCACCGCTGGTTAACGTATGAAATAAACTTTTCTATAACAACATCTACACTAATCCGGGATCCTCGGAAAACGAGCTGTTGGTAGAGGAACTGCGGTATGTAGAAACTAAAACACCCAAAACACACAACGATTTGGAAATGTACTCCAACACAATCCGAAACGCAATGCTAAAGGCCTATAAAGGCGCCTGTCCCATGAGGTTGGTCAAGAACGATGGTTCAGCCTGCCCTTGGTGGTGCCAAGAACTAGATCACTCAAAAGAAAGCCAGGAAAGCTTTTAATAAGGCCAAAACAACAAACTCGGTGAGGACTGGGAACTGTACAGATCCCTCCTCAAAGAATACAAAAAAGTCATAAGACAAAATCAAAGAGCGGCCTGGACATCCTACTGTGAGGAAATTGAAGATTTTTCTGATGCAGCTAGGCTTCAAAAAGCTCTTAATAAAGATCCATATCAATGCATAGGAAAATTGAAAAACGAGGATGGTTCCTACACAACCAACCTTGAAGAAAGCATCAACTGTCTGGTTGCTACACACTTTCCGGGTTCCACCACTATAAAATCGGCAGATACAGAACATGTGGACGTGGATGTAGAGGTGATATTCACAAACGAAGACTGGCAAATTGCCTCAAAAATAATTGATGAGGACAAGGCCCGTTGGGCCATCACTGGCTTCTCCCCTTCAAATCACCGGGACCGGACGGCGTATAGCCAGCCCTACTTCAGTGGGGAATGAAGGTACTGATTCCGCACCTGGTGGGTATTTTCAGATCATCACTGGCCCTAAGATACATCCCGAAGGCCTGGAGAGAAGTCAGAGTTGTCTTCATACCAAAACCAGGGAAGGCTGACTACAGTATCCCTAAATCATTTAGACCAATCAACCTTACATCATTTCCCATGAAAACCATGGAGCGGCTATGCGAAAGATATATCAGAGATGTAGTGATTATCAATAAACCCTTACACTCAAACCAACATGCATACACTACAGGCAGATCAACGGAGACAGCACTATACGCAGTCTCAAATAAAATCGAAAGATCAATGGACTACAAGGAGTCCGCCTTAGGTGTATTCGTAGACATAGAGGGGGCGTTTGACAAAACGACCTTTACCAAAATTTCAGACGCACTTGCTGACTATCATACCCCACCAACAGTAAATGGATGGATAATGAATATGCTCTCTAAACGAGTAATAGAAATAAAAGGCTGTCCGCAGGGACCCTTACTATGGAACATGGTTCTAGACAGCCTCTTGCGACGCCTCAACAACGAAAACCTATACACGATAGCATACGCGGATGACGTGGTTATTTTGCTAACAGGCAAATTCCTGAATGTAACCTGCGATAGAATGCAACATGCCCTTAAAAAGTTGGAACAGTGGTGCGTTGAACACGCTCTATCTGTAAATCCCAAGAAAACAGAAATGGTTCTGTTTACAAAGAAAAAGAAACTAGGGAACCTCAGAGCACCCGTTCTTTTCAACACAGAACTAAAGCGTCGTTTACACTTGACAAGTTTACTGGCGGAAAGTACTTGCCACCACTAAACATGTCATGTGTAAACCACAGGAAAGTACACTTGAGACTTGCCGGCAAGCGCTTGCCAAAAGTTGAAGGATCGGCTAGTTTACTTGCCGCTACGCCGAATTTTTATTTGTACTTTCCAAGTGTAGACGGATCCGAACAAGTGAAATTTCTATTTACAGTGAGTAAGTGGAAAGAAAATTAAATAATTTCATTTCTAAACATTTACGAAAAATATGAAATTTTGTAGAATATAAAATTAAAAGAAAAGAACACATGAATAGGTTAACACGAGAAAACGCATTTGAAATTTTTTTAAAGGAATTGGACTTTGTAGGTTTAGGTTTAATTAGGTTTAACAGTTCTTCAAACTTTTGATAAGATATCCTCATAAAATTCCTATAAGAATCGGGATCTTCACTTCGTCACAGTCGTTCTGACCCACCCAAACTATTTCTGCGTCTTATCCAATCTCTAATCCCAACTCGTTTTTTTTCTGTTTTTCCTACTTAAAAACATAACTATTAAATTATTCGCAATTTCACATATACCACTAACAGCAGCACGCATTACGACTGAAGGAGCCATTTTCTTTTTAACTACTTGGCAAATAAACTTGAAAATATGTAAATGCAAAACAACAAGCAAGTTTAGTGGTGGCAAGTACTTTTCGCCAGTAAACTTGTCAAATGTAAACGTAGCTTAAGCTTCTCCACAGAGGTTAAATACCTTGGTATTACCTTTGACAGTAAGCTAACGTGGAATTCTCACTTGGAGAACAGAATAAAGAAAGCATATATTGCTTTTGATCAATGCCGCAGAACCATAGGGAAGACTTGGGGATTCACTCCCAAAGTAGCCCATTGGATCTACACGGCCATAATAAGACCCATGGTAACTTACGGTTCCATAGTGTGGTGGTCCAAAACAGAACAGATTACGGCAAAACATAAGCTAGATCAAATTCAAAGAATAGCATGTTTAAACATCACAGGTGCTATAAGGACTACACCGACTAGAGCTATGGAGGTGATATTGAATCTCACCCCCCCTTATATATTTGTAAGGAAGCGGCTCTGATGACTCTAACACGCCTTCACATGGTCGGTCTAGACACTAATGTAGGCACTGGCTCAACTGGACGACGCCTGTGGAGGGAATGTTACAGGGGAACTTCCAATTCTGCAGGCAAGAGCGGACTCCGTTGCAGCAAGGTTTGTTTTCAATAAACCCTACACAATCAACATAAGAGGAACAATACCAATAAAAGGCGAGTCTAAAGGAACCATTAGCCTGTAATGACCTCAAGACCAAGGTGGGCAAGGCTGGGATATCTCACCAACCTTAAACCTGAAAATCGGATGGAAATGGGGCCAACCCAGCGTGTTCAATCGAACTGACAGCCATAACCATAGCGGCTTACGAAATTAAAAGCAGCAAATCGCCAACCATACGATCTGTATTTCCAGACAGTAAAGCAATACCCTGAAAAGACCACGAATTACTTCGGGACTAGTACTAGAATGTCATCGCCTGATAAATATCTCTAAATAATGTGGTCATCCTAGCCTGGATCAAGGGGACATGAATATCTAAAGGTAATATACCCTGACTCCTGGCCAGGGCTTGGGGAGGAAACTAGTTGGTCCCGTCCCCACCACTGGACTGACAACAGCAGCGATTAAAGACATCATTAAAGAATACTCCCATCGACTGTTCAAAGGGAAAGGGATGATACTACAAACTGCAATTTTGCAAAAATAATGCTAAGCTACCCAGATAAGTCAATAGCGAAAAAAAACCTTATGATGTCCAGAAGGAACCTCCGAACATTAACGGGCGTTCAACGGCCACTGCAGGCTACGAGGACACCTATTTAAAATGGGTCTAACGAACACGGGATTATGTAGAGGCGTGAACAGGAGGATGAGACCGCGGAACACATTCTTTGCGACTGTCCCGCCCTCACATTGAACGGAACTCCATGCTGGGCACGAATTGGCCATTACTGGCCGAAATTAGGAGACCACATAAAGATGTCGTCAACTATTTTAAATCAATAGGTTGGACGACGGTGAATCTCCGCCTAAAGAGGAAGCAAAAAGGACCACTGAGGTCTAGGTGCAGTGGTTTACACCCTCTGAACATTCAGATCGAGAGTCAGCACAACAGCAGTCATAGTAAAATGGGCGTTTTCAAACAATAGACAGAAAACCACAAACTAACTTTATTTTTTATAAGTAAAAAAAGAAACTTTTTAATAAGAATACTTTATTACATACCAAATATTATACCTTTATGTTTAACGATATCGAAGTTATAATAGGAAGAACACGCTGAAACCTTTTGTAAAACATACACACTGTGCGTCCGGCCGGTACTTGGCCTGACGTACTACCGTGAGCCTAGATAAAAATGTTTATGAGTTAAATTCGTAAACTACTCAATTCTTAGCAAAGTAAAAGTTGTATTTTTAATTCTAAAGTGAAAGAAGCACTACTGGCAGGTATTATAACTAGAGACCGGATAGTTTAGGCAAAATAAAAAGTCAAAAAAGGCAAAATAAAACGTCAAAATAGGCAAAATAAAATACCAACATGACATGATAAAATGCTTATTAGAGGAAAACTTAAAATTGCCCATTTTTTAACTTAAAGGACTTTTGACCTTTTTCCATGAAATGTTAACAACCGAATTAATATCTAATTATTGCAAAAAATAATAATTTTGGAGAAGGTCTGCTCAAGTGGTATTTTATTTTGCCTTTTTTGATGTTTTATTTTGTCCATTTTACTGTTTTATTTTCCCTTTTTTGACGTTTTATTTTGCCTAACTATCCAGTCTCTAATTATAATACATATATGGAACGCACTCATTCAATTTCTTGGCTCTTCATGCCCCAAAGAGAAGAATGAATACATTTATTAAAAGTTACCTTATTTCTGGCGGAATAATAAATGAACTACACAAGAGGTCGGTCTTTTGTATACTAAATGAATGATGAGTCATAACGAGAGTGGCGCCAAAATACTTAACATTGAAAATATAAAAAATAGTAAAAAAACATAAAAGGGGAGTTGATATTCATTATACAGGGTCACCCAACGGGGACTGGACTATTTAATATTTGAGAATATCCTCGTATTTAGAAAAACCCTAAAATAGCCATCTTGTGTATTTTTTCCGTAGAATTATATTGAACACCTATCTGAATTTTTTAATGGGACACCTTATTTATTGGTTTATTTTTTTAATACGTTTCAACAAAAAGAATTCCGTTTTTTTTAGTAACAGCAGAATTAATTCAATTTATATTAGAAATTTTAGTTTTAAATTATAAAGCAGAAAGAGGTAACAATAAATACATGAAATAAAAACAAAGACAGAATGTGCATTTTTTGAAGTAGTTTTAATCCCAATTACAATAATGTATAACACATGATATTTTACTGTTAAATAAATAAATTTTATAAGAGAAAATGAGTTAGACAAGGAACGCATATGATTTCTTATAGGGGTGTCTATTTTTGTAATTGGGATAATAAGGGGTTCAAAAAATTAAATAAAAAATCCAGGGCAGTATTTAAAAAAATAAAGTTGATGATGGTTTAACGAAAACGAGACGTCGTTATAAAAAATGACTTTACCAATACATAAAGCGTGAAAAGTTTCAATAAGAATGTATTTTTAGAATTTTTTTAACTTTTGAAATAAACTAAAATAAGAACGAAAATCGAAAATTTCAGTTTTTTCGCCATATTTCCGAAAGTACAAAAGATAACTTCAATTTTTTAACGGTGTGTTATTGAGCTCGTCAATACGCAACTTTGCCCCAATTTAAACTTCTTCGTTTCTCTTACCGTTTCCGAGATCCCCATGATGAGAGTCGAATTTAAAACACCCTGTATTTTATTACATATTTAGATTCCTGGAAACAGTCTGCGTTTAACGGTACCCTATTTGTCAAATTTTAACAGCTAAAAATTTTTAAAATAATTTCAAAACTATCAAAATTTGACATATAGGGCACTGTTGGATGCAAAATGTATTTAGAAACCCAAAAATGTAAACACGTCTTACTTGAAAATCGAAAGTTGAGACCGTTTCCGGGAAGTTACCGGAAGTCACGTGGCTTGTTAAAAAACCGTCAAATTTTCAAGTTCCATTTTTCTAAAGTGAAAGTGTAAGAAAAAAAAGAGGTTAAGTCATGCTCCTGGATCGCCCAGTATATTTAATTAAAGATAGTTGCAGCTAATTTTTCCAGGCAACCCTACTACCATTCTTCTTTTTCTTTCTGGGAGCCGTCTTTCACTACCGGGGCAGCGCAGCCTCATGGGCTTTTTGTGCCTAATCTCTCATTGTCTTTATACCAATCCCCCATTAGTCTGGTTCCTTCTACAAGTCTGTATAATCCCGAAACTGGTTGGTTGATATATTCCTGTGGGCCCTTTTTGGTTGCCCAAATAATGCCTGTCTTTTGTGACTCAACGCTTCACATTCACACATAGTGAGGTAGGCTGTTTCTTCTCCCTTATCCCACATTCTACAACTAGGGTCGCCATTGTAAGAGCCTATCTTGTGTCCTTTTAGGTTATCGTGCCCTGTTAGCAACTCTACCGTTATGCAAGTCTTTTGTTTGAGTAGTTTTTTCGTTCTTTTGGTGGACCCCTTATGAAGCTCCTTCCATGTCTTATTCTACCGAGGTTTTCCCAGTATTCCTTGTGTTTGTTTCGGATCAATTTTGTTTGTCGGCTGTGGTTTTGGTCATTCCAAGGGCAGGTTCTGGTCCAAAGTATGGTGTAGATGATCCATGTCTTGCTAGCTCATCCCTTTTTCGTTGCCTTCTATTCCCGAATGTCCATACCCACAGTAGAGTTACTTGTTGCGTTTCCATTAGTCTGGTTAACATGTCCCTTTTTTGGATGAAATTTTGTATATTCTCCGAAAATTAGACAAGGTGTCATTCGATTTAGAAATATAGAAAGTTTAAGGAAAAAGCCCCAAAAAGGGGAACAAAATTGCAAAAGCTATAAAAAATTTAAAAAAAAAGTAAGGGTTTGCTTTTTGAATTTTAAAAACTATCAAAGTTATTCAAAATTTGAAAAAAAATCAAAAAAGGAGAAAATTTCCAAAAAAAGAATCCTCCGAATTAATTTTAAATTTATAATTTTAACAGAGCCCTGAAAATTAAAAGCGGGTATTTCCCGGAGTTATTTTAAAGGCTCTGTAAAAATTATAAATATTAAAGATACTTTCGGGAGGTAATTTTTATAGGAAATTTCTCCTCTTTTCAGATCTTTTTTTTAAATTTTAAATATCTTTTGATAGTTTTCAAGATATTCAAAAAAAAACAAACCTACTTTTTTTAATTGTTTATAAGTTTTGCAATTTTCATCGGCACTTTTGGTTATCCTTAAACTTTCTACATAATATTCCGAATCGAATGACACCTGCGTAATTTTTAGAATATCAAAAATTTTACCCTGGGTTTTATAATTTCGCACCCCGTTAAAATCTTTATTTTTATAGATGAAAAAAATAGTTTTATGAAAGTTGCAGGATTTTTATAAATTTTTCATGGGTAAGAAAAAAAAAAGATGATCGGAAAATTAAAAACAGATCAATTCGTTATTTTAAATGGAACCCCTGTATATGATTGAAAATTCAAATTCTTAATCTTCCTCTTTTTAAATATATATATATATATATATATATATATATATATATATATATATATATATATATATATATATATATATATATATATATATATATATATATATATATATATATATATATATATATATATATATATATATATATATATATATATATATATATATATATATATATATATATATATATATATATATATATATATGTATATATATTTATTTTATATATATATATATATATATATATATATAATATATAATATATATATATATATATATATATATATATATATATATATATATATATATCTTATTATGTTCGGAAAAGAGTTCGTTAGAATTTAAAATCGTTTTATAAGATAAATTACCAACCCAAAATTGACTTCTGTCAAATATTTATATTTTTGTTTGGTTTCCAAGACAACCATGGCTAACGCGACTTAACTTTGCCAAACTTTGGGTTGTATCCATGGCTAACTATGGCTTATAAAAACAGATTTTAAATTCAAATAACTTGCAACCCCGTTTATCCAACATAGATAAGTTTATATATTTGAAAAAGGAAGATTACAAATTTAATTTTCAATCATATACAGGGTGTTCCATTTAAAAAACGAAGTTATGTATTTGTTAATTTTCCGATCATCATTTCTTTTCTATCTTACACCATGAAAATTTCATGAAAAATCCTGCAACTTTATATAAACTATTTTTTCCCATCTATAGAAATAAAGATTTTAAAGGGGTGCGCAATTTACGGGAAAACCCTACATGTTGACCAGACTACATGTATAATTTATGAAAATAAAGTTTTAATAAAAAAAACAGATTCCGGCAGATTCAAGCGGCCGGATCTTAAACAATAAAAATGCCACTTTCAATTTTGTAATTCTCACTTATCCAATTGGTTTTTCTATTTCAAAACAAATATTTACAACCAACTATTTTTGAAGATGGCTTAAATGAAAGGAATCTGAAAATGCAAATTTTGACGTTTGACGCACATATAATATTAAACACTAACAAAAAATGTAAATAAATAATTAATTATTTATTTTATCATTAGTAAATCACCTTAAAATAAATCTGATGTACGGAAGTCAAGTGGGTTTTTTGAATTGCTGTCTGTGGACAGTTATAAATTATAACCTTTTCTGTTGGATCGTGTTGGTAAATAAAATTTCTTTTATTTCATTATTTGTCCAAGTGGTTAACTGGTTGGGTCTTACTATACGGATGCACAACCCAGAGGCCCGATTTTTTTTCATAATTACTCAAAGATTTTGTCACTTTTGATTATAGATGTTCTATATTGTTATGGCAGATTTATATAAA